>WYDI02039219.1:0-21872 GCA_009867235.2 Psittacus erithacus
ACTGTTCTTATCTCAACCTGTGGGAGTTGTATTCTTTCGATTCTCTCCCCCATCCCTCCGGGAGCCGAGGGAGGAGGGGGGCGGCAGTGAGTGGGCTGTGTGGCAGGCTTAAACCACGACACTAGCAGACTTCCTAATGAAAGCAAGATCTTTTTCATGTCAAAATGTTTATAAAAAGTAAAACATTTCCATATACTAAACCAGCAATTACTTCTAACGCATGGTCTAGAAGTACAACTGAAATTTCATTTTTGGCATCTGTCACATTTTTCTCATTCTTCTTCCCAGCTCCTGGTATCAAATCTGATTCAATGCAGATTGATACAGAGGTTTAGTTTCAAGGTTTCCTGCAATGCCACCTCTACATTTTTTGGCTTGCAAGAGGTAAACAATATGTAAACTTTGGCTGGTGTACACAAAATGGAATTGGTGAGTCCTCTGAAGTCTGAAAAACCACATTGTTTTAGGTCTCTGGGGGAGTTTAGCACTGGACATTAGTGTGTTTAGAATAAAACACTTGCTTTACGTTTTTACTAAATGACTGTTGCATGATTGCATAGCTACTCAGGAGCATGAGGCACTCTGTCTATGCAGTGTGTCAAAATAACGAGCTGAGCCTGGGTGGCATTTTCCTCTCTGAACATTGCTCTGAAGCAAAATGGATCTCTCAATAGAAAAGCCACTGCTGGCAGGGTCCTAAATCTAAGTGTATTAAGACAGCAGAATGAGATTGATCTGTGTCCTTTAAAAACTTCTACTAAGGTGTACAGGACAAGAAGTAGCTCCATGATCTTTCACAAATGTAATTCCTTATCATTGCCTTGTTACTTTATAAACTTTTTCTAGCTAGCTGTATGGTCTTCTTACAAAAGGTTTGCCGTGTAAAATATCACAGACTGAAAGCTATGCGAGAAGGACAAGACAATGTCTTTCAATTGTTGGAGGAGTGGGGTTCTGACATTCAGAAAGTCATTCATCCGCTTTAAAATAAATTTCTAAATTAAACTATTTTTCTGGAGGCATCAAGTTAACTCCATTGACCACACATGGAAATAGTCTTCTATTTGCTAATACTAGATTTGTTACTTTGATGACTAAATTTAGGTGAGACAAAACATGTCTTCAAGAAACTCTATGATAATTATGTAATTCTTATCCTTTTGCGCTCCCTCTCTCCCTTGCTGTTTCTTTTGTTCACTTGTCATTTCTCATTTCCATGTCATGTATTTAAACTTAGACAGTAAGCTCTTTGAAGCAGAAATCAGGCCTGAATATTTGTCTCAATACTGAATAGCTGTTTTAATCTACTAGAAGGATAGGCGGCCGTAGAGTGCCAAAGACGCTGTAAACAAATTAACCATGTATGATTAGAGTTTTATTAGAAAATCTGCTGCTCTTTTCCAATACACCAGAACAAATTTCACTGAGGCCAGTAGGATGTACTGAGTTTTAGCCTTTAAAACTGAGCATAACTTTGAGTGTTTAGCTTTTGTTTGTTTTTTTTTTTTTTTTATGGGGTTTGATTATAAACCCATAGTTTTATACAGATGACAGTAAAAAGCAACAAAAGAATTCTGATCCTGACAACTCATCATAACACCCCACTACAAGTATATGAATTCAGTTACATTGAGGCCATGAGAATAAGGATTAACATAACGCCATGAAAATAATTAAAACCTAAGTGATTTATAACTTTGTAACCCTATCATCATTATAGCTGAAACTTTTTCTGCACAAAAGTATATTTTTTCTGTAATAATTGCATCTAAACTAGTAATTCTAAGGCTGATAAGATTTCTAATTACGCCAACAATAAATTCTTGGCTTTTTATCTAGATACGTATAAAGAAGGTATGACCTTTTCAGTGTTTGGATTTCCTTTAAAGTAACTGAAAGTGTTGCTATGAACTAAACTGTGACTAACCTAGCTAATCATTAGAGCATTTACCTGCCAATTTTCAGAACATTCAGCAAGTAACATCCAAAAATACTGAAACATGACCTAAGTGCAAGGTCTCACAGTGCCTTTAGGGATTTCCCCCTCTCCTGCCCTCTTCTCCTTTTCCAGTATTGTTATTCCTGTAGGATTTATCAGAGACCTGTGAAGACCTACTCTTGGTTCAAGTAACATCCGAATATGTATGTAAATGTCTTCTTTTGATCTATCGGGTATTTTTATGTCAACATTTTATAACCAGAAAATGCCTTCAGGACATAAACTTTGTTTAGAGAGCAAATGAAGAAACAGCACTACCTTTCTATAGAAGGCTTTTTTGTTTTACCTCTGAATACACAACTTTGAAATCATCAGGATTGTTGTTTCTCTGCTTAACAGTTATAATTATTTTATTCATAGGAAGGAAGTCCTACACAACCCTCCAGTTCCACCCCCACACCATAATCTGGGCCGCGCAATTTTTTCCGTAAGGTGTTTAGGAGGAGAGTCTAGGATGATTAGTTCACCTTTAGCCAATGTGTTTTACAAAGGAACTCTAACTGCAGTTTATGAGGCTTTTTCACTGTATTCCATCTGTCCTGGATTCTCAGTTGGACTAGAAAGGCAAGGAAAACTACCTCGTCTATAAATGGGCTTAGATAATATTAACAGTTCTAGAGATCAGGAATAATATTTCTACCAAAGCACAGAAACTCTATGAAATTCTGAGAGGTCTAGATTCCAGACATACTTCTAGTAAGTAGTTAAACTTTGTGTGCTTATTGGAAATAGATATATGTTTCTTCCACCATATGTGTGTATGCTTTCTTCCTTAAAATTATCCTCTTGACATTTCTTGTTGTCAGGGACCACAGATAAGCAGTTAGAGAGATATTTTGTTAAGGCTCAAAACGTCCTTAATAAGCTTCCAATCCGACCTCCTATGTAACATAAGACAAAAAAATTTACTTAATAATTCTTTCAAGATGCCTTATTCTTGGATGCACTCAAGGCAGTCTTTTGCAAAGACATACAGGTCACATTGTCACAGGTATTCCCTGAGGCTTCTCACAGGATTTTACATGTTTGACTCCCCAGAACACCAGCAGGGGCTTTGGAAAATCATCAGAGAATCCTTTCAAACCCAGATGTTTGCAGTGTGATTATAACTTCCAAAATCAGTGACACAGACAGTAAGCAAGGAGAGTTGATCTACCCTTATTTTCTGAAAGTCTTGCAAAAGAAATTCTCATCATGGAAAAACAGGAGATATAATTTCACGTGTAGCACTCCCAGGAAGGCAAATGACTGAAAACTAATTGCTTTTCCCATTACAGACAACAACAGTGATTGTACCAGTGTCAGCCTCTTTCAGAAAATTTTCTAGACAAACATTATTTGTAATGTGCAGCAATAATAATAGTAATGATACACTGCATTTGTACTATGACATCCATCTTGATGGGTACAAAAATGTTCAAAAATCTTGATTATCTGTTTCTTTCACATGGCTGACCCAGACCTTGGAAGTTTGGGTAACTTATTGCAGCCGGTCCTAGCAAAGAACTAAGTAAATTTCCCTAACTTTGATGACTTGTGTCCAAAAACTTCTTGCTAAGGCTCACTTGTCTGTCTTCTATTTTCAAGTATTTTCCCAATGAACATTAATACTTAAAAACATTTAGCACTCAGATCTTTCAGGATTGGAGAAGAGAGAGTTTGTTCAGTACCACTTTGGTTCAGCTCTAAGTTTTAGAGTAGTAAGATTGTTTTAATTACTACTGTCAGTGGTTATTCATAGTGTTGTCACTATGATATACAATAATAATTGTTATTATTTTGACAATGATTATTGCTATTATTCAATTTCGTGTTTTAATTCTTGTTTCTGCAGTGTGAATATTAAAATTAAAATTATAATAAAACTAATGGTAAGATTAAAGATTATAAAAGTGGTAACAATAATAATTATTATTTTTATTGCCTACAGGGAAACATACTTCACTAAAGAATCCCAATAAAATCTCTTTTAATAAGGGTTACTAACAAAAGGTAAGTATGCCCTCAACTTATGATAAAGAAATACCCACATTTGGGCAGGAATATCTATTTTCAAATGCCAGTGACAAATTCACATTATTTTCAACTATGTAGCAGTATTATTTTATAATGCCCATCATCAAATACATCAAATACATAGAAAAGAAAATAAATGAGAAATTAATTCATACTTATTGTGGTATATACCTACTCTAGGTGCAACAAAGGAGTCAATTATATGTTTCATTTCATCTACTTAACTGTATAAATCCTACATGTTGAGTCTAAGTTGGTCATATAAAGAGGCCCTTTCTATTTGCCCTGGAAACATCCTCTCCCAAGGTATATGAGCTGAAGCATCTCTGAAGGTCTCCTCCCCTCTTAGTTTGCTGCAGGCAGAGCCTAGTACGCACTCCTCACTTCTACAGAAGGAACAGTTTTTTGCTAAAGCCAATGGAGTCATGAATGAAAGAAGAGATCTCTAGGGGTGATTGCGATCTGAAATACACATTTCCAATACCATCTGAGTCCTTACTTTTTTTTTTATTTTAAAATACTGCTCCAGCTCACATTTGAGAGTGAAATGTACCAGAGAATATGTCCATGTGACCTCTCTTCAAGGAATAAAAACAGTTCAGACTTCATAGCATTTGATCTTAGAGGGTACAATCAGGCAAAACCTTCATTGGAATAAATTTTATATGAGCACATTAATGTATCTGCATCAGACAATGTGAAACATAACAAAAATGGTTGAGATAAAACTTAGTGGGTTTCTCAGATGGCTTGACATAAGACAGAACCATAAAGTTTCCTAAGACTGGCTCCAGGTGCAAAGCTGTTGTATTCATTTGATGGTGCAGCCTTTCTTTTCAATAGAAGATTGCTAAATGAAGACCCAGTTCTAGAATATCTTCAATGAGCTTCAATATCCGGGGGGGGCTGTACCTCATTTTGTTAAGGAAAGGCTATACCAAATTTGCAGTTTTGAAGTACATAGAAACCTGTACTATCAGGATCACCAAGCAGCATGAATCATCTACCAGTCATGTTACCAGCACTCAGCTGTTTCACTTGCTCCACGTGCTTAAATATAAATGTTTTCAGGATTATGATAGAAATCACTTGTTCCCAGATAGTGGAGAAGCCTGTAGCTAAAACAAAGGCTGTTATTTACCCTATATCTCACTGCAGCCATAGCCTTTCTGCTGTGTGTCAGAGCAAAATGAGCAAGAAGAAAAATACAAGCTACAAAATGGTCAAAAGAAAAGGACTAATAACTTTTTCAGGTTTTAAAATGACAAAAGAATGAAAAACAAAGTGAAGAAATATTGCAGGTTTATACCTACACTAATTGGGTTTCAGAAACAGTGGAGAATAAACCCCCAAAAAAGCATTATTAAAAAGTAAAGTAATTTTGTTAGAAAATCTTTGTTTTTCTGTTAACATTCCTGGATTCTAAATTTTGTTTAAATATGTCATTGTTTCAGTTCAAGTCTTGAATGTGAAATTTACAGTTTAGTTTAGCAAAATACGCTGAAGTTTCTGGAACATCACTGCCAGAGCTTTGACTGGAATTAACAAGTGCATGTAAAAATTACAGCAGATGAACTTTTGCAAGGTTGAATTTTCAGTTATCAAGACTATCCATCTTTCTGCCTAGATTATTTGTGAAGGAGATATAGAGCCCCTATTCTCCAGAGATTAAAAGTTTTCTGATGAAAAGAACTTCACCTCTAAACTCAACTAACATAAGAATGTCGTGGTCTCAGGTTATCTTGATGCGCAGATGAGACTGAGATTACAAAACAGAATACGATTAGAAAACCTCTTTTTCTGGCTGCACACAAGCACAAGGAGTAAACCAATAGTGTCTGAAACTCACGACTCCATTTAGGAAGAAAATTGGAATTTAAAAAAGTAGAAGAAAAAGTGTACATATTGGTTTGAAGGCAAAGAATTTCAGCGCTTCCTGCAGAAAGGACTCTTCCACTTCAGAAATCCTCTTAAGGTGGATAGCCTAAAACTAGAAGCTTAAAACTTTTGAGATCTCTAGATTAATCTGGGGCTCCCAGACACATAGCCAATGGGAAGCCTTGGAAAACAAATGCTATCCCAAACTGTCAGTGAGAAATAATCAAAATACCCTACACTTAATTCAGTTTCCTGTTATGCTTCTGTGTTACAAATTCTAAAGGAGAAATTGAGTTGATACTACTGCGATTTTATGCAATTATCTTTATACTACATAATTGATTCAACTAGAAAAGCTGAACTGTAGATTGTCTTAGGATGCACCAGAGAGATGGGAGAAACCAAGCCTCTCAATTAGAATATAAGAATCAAACAAGTAGCCCAAGCTAAGAGATTTACATAGCCACTGAGTTCTGTAAGTAAGCAGGTTCACTGACTTTCTTTGATGATTAGTTTTAATTAGGTAAGTTTGAAATCCAACTACTGTGAGTTCCACTAAAGTTATGAGTGAAATAAAAAACAGAGGGGCATTTTTTTGTTACTCAGACATGAGAGGAAAGAGTCATATGTGAGAAACTCCTACTTAGTGTTCTGACACAGGTAATCAAGGCTCTGGGATGTGTAAAGCCCACAATACTGTTTAGAAAAACATGCTTCTACCAGAATCAATAGAATCATACAGTGGTTTGTGTTGGAAGTGACTTTAAAGGTTATCTAGTTCCAAGCCTCTGCCATGGGCAGGGACAGCTTCCTCTAGACCAGGTTGCTCAAAGCCATGTTGTCTCTAGCTTTGAACACTGTGAGGGATGGGGAACCATGGCTTCTCTGTGTACTGGGCACCAGCACCTCAGCACACTCACAGTAAAGATTTTTTTCCTAATATCTAATCTAAATCTACCCTCCTTCAGTTTAAAGCCATTCCCTCATGTCCTAGTCCCACATGCCTTTGTAAAAAGCCCCTCCAGCTTTCTTTTTGGAACCATTAGGTACTGAAAGGCTGCTCTGAGGTCTTTCCAGAGCTTTTCCTTCTCCAGGCTGAAAAAACCCACCTCCTTCAGTCTGCCTCCACAGGAGAGGTGCTCTAGTCCACTCATCTATTCTGTGGCCCTTGTAGCAGTTGACATTGTCCTGAAATTTATTATACAAAACACAGTTTGAAGCCACAGGCTGCTTTCAGCCTCCAAAACCAAGTCCATCCAGTGTGGCTTAGCAGGAGAATTTGGTGAAACTTCGTGAATGGAGCTTGTATCCTGTGCTTGGTGACATTCCACCAAATAAGTTGGTCCCTGACAAAAACATTTTGAAGAAGATTGAATCATTCCTTGGTGAGTGGGGTGTCAAAGACATTACTGACAACAGGCCACAATAATATTACTCATATTACTCAATCAGTGTGATTATCAATTTGCTTCTGCAACCAGCTCACCAAATAGTAAAACCTTCCTTTAACTTTTACTGCAGACAGAATAAAATCAATTATTTTTAACCATGTCCAGTGGTAAGCATGAACTTACAGAAAACTGACACGTGTGAAAAATTACAGGGTAGGCAGTCTGACATCCTTCTTGTGTGCCTTCCCCACAGCTAAGTTCATTAAGATTAGGCAGACATTTTAGGTATCACTATTCTTTTAGGGACTGGTGACACAAAAGTATCTGTACAGGTTGATTTTCATGATTGAATCATCTACCACATCCCTGAGTGAACACCAAGAAGGCAATGAAATGGCCTATAAATTAAAATATATTTTGAACTCTCATGCCTGTGCTCTTTGCCCCTGGCAATCCTACTTAAGATCATAGATAAGAAAACAGGTCTGCATGTAGTGAAGGTTTGCTAGACAGATATTTCCATGAAAAAATGTTCTGGAACTACATGACTACAGAAGCTAGTACCCAGCATATTGATGGGTCTAGAAGCAACACTTAGATTTAAACGTTCTCTAAAAGCTGAAGATAATCCGGACCAGTTGTGCTTTTAATCATGGAACATAAATATGTCGTAATAAATACAACTTCAAAGGATAGGAAGGTCTTCAAGGAAATAGAAATTAAATGAATAGCTTTTGGCCTCAGATTAATTTTTAGCCATGTAACTTGTATGCTTATCAAAGTATATAATAATCTAGTTATTTTAAAAAAGAAGGTATCTAAAGAGAAGTTTAGTATGCTGGATCATCTTCTACAGGTCTTTTTCTTTCTGCCTCAGTAGAAAGAGCTTAGATAACTTATTTAGATTAAGCATCATTAGACAGATCTTTTTCCGACTTGACTAAACAAAGTTATCAGTCTGCAACATTAAATACAGATGGAGGCCAGAGTTACAGTGTGCCTCTGTTAAACATTTAAATTAAAACTCTGAACTTTATGGTGATTGAAAAAGTCAGCTTGGGAACCAAGGTAGAGACAGATATCACTCTAACTGGCAAAACATGCCCATCAAAAAAAGCAGTGCAGGTACCAGGTCATTCCGGCATATTAATATGCTCATATGTTTATAGGAACTCAGATATGAGGGTTATGAGCATGGGATATAATCATACTTAGAATATTATTCCTCCCACTCAGTAAGCATACGTATTGGTTAGAAATGTGGCTTTGCTTTCTCTGTTAAACTGATGAAGTTTAATCTGTATTTAGACAATCATAATGACTTTATAGGAGCTATAGTAAATGTAGAAGAGTAAGTGTGTGAAAAGACTAAGTGCGTGGTATTGTGAATCTGCATGTGTCTGTCAGTCACATCAACAACTGTAAAAGAGAGAAAGTTTCTGCATGTCAGTGTAGCAGAGGGATAGGTAGTTCCTATAACTACCTATGTGCTAGTATATATATGTGATGATATAACACATACAACCTGAGGGCCAAGCGTTTTGTGTTTGACAGTTTGCTCATACATAAACCCCCATCTTTTAGGGGATTTCCTGTTGCAAACAAAAGTAAGAGAATCTGTATCAGTCTGTAAGCACAAGGGAGTGTGATCGTACATGTGTACTCTACAGAAGAAGGAAGAGGCAGCGCATGTGACGAAAGGAGATTCTGTGTATTTGTGTGAGTGCACATGCACATCTTTGCCTTAGGCAAGTTCAGCTCTTACTTGGAAACTTGAGAAATTGACTTTACTGGGATTTGAAAGAGATCTCAGGTGAACTAAACTTGTCTGCTTTCTTTTCCCACTGGTGCAGCCGAAATGGATTCTCAGTCTAATAAGGTTTGACAAGACCTGGCACTGGAGGCAGGTGCCAAGGAATCCAACTAGTTGAAAGCATTAGAGATGCCATGGGCACCAGAGGATAGAGATGTTGCCATGGGAACAGAGTGAAAGATGCTCCATGGTGACTGGTTGGGAGGTTTGTTTAAGTTGGAACCAAGCAGCTGCAGCCTTGCTATCGCCCTACGCTTGAACAATGGTAGGTAAACTCCAGCCTTCACCCTGCTCTGCCAGGACCTGAGAAATTTCATTCTGCCTCTCCTTACATGAATAATGCTGAAATCGCTGACAGAGCTGGCACCTCCCAAAAGGTATCTGCTGCAGAAGAAGATGGCAGGTTCAGCACTTAAGGCTGTGAATGTCTGATCTGCAGTGGGTGCTTGAGGGCATAGAAGATTTTTTTAAAGTATTCAAGAGCATCATTTTTAGTTACAAAGCTATCATTCTGTCTTCCTCTGCCTCTTCCTTCCTCTCCCTCTCTCCCCTGCAACCTCTCTCCCCACTTTCTGGAAGATGTGTGGCCCCTTCTAAGGAGCGCTGTCAGAGAAAGAAAAACTTATTACAAAATCAAGTACTGCTTCAAGGGGGATTTATAAAAGTATTGTTCCCTCCAGAAAACAATCACAAGGGCTTTTTATTGTTGTTTTTCTCTCTTCTTTTCAGCTGAAAATCTATAAAGATGGAAATAGGGTGTGAGGAAAAAAAAGGGGAACTTTTTTGGATTCAAACTAAAATACCAGCTGAGCAGCTGAAATACTGTAATTATCATAATTTGCATTTCAGTAATGTCTAGAATCCCCTGATAATACCACATTTCGATGGTGCTAGGTGCAGTACACAATGTAATAGGACACAATGGGTAGCCTGCAGTGCTTGAAAGAAAGATTAAAAAGAAAAGAGCAGCACAAAACTAAAAACTAAATCTGAAAAAAATGCATCCTTGTACAACTTTAGAAAAGAGAGGGAATCAACAGGGAAGGGATTGACATTATTTATTAAAAAGCACTTAAAGATCATATAATAATATTAAGCAATAGCCAGGCTCCGGATCCAAGTTGTCTCTGTCAGCAGCTAGAGGTGTCTCAGGTTAATGATCATGAGACACATACACGTATATCCATACCTCTGAACCTCTGTGAATGCCCATGCGTGTTTCTATTTATCTACCCCTTTCATTTCTGACAAATACTACCTCAGCACTGACCACTGCCAGAGACAAGATGACTTTTGTCCAAACTAGTGTAAATGCTCATAACTAAATGGTTGTAGCTTCTGTTTATGAAGCCCTACCCAGGGCATTATGTTTCTGCCTCATTAAACCAGATGTTTGCAAAGGGGCATAGGACCTAGAAAAGCATGACTTCAGGCATAAGTAAACCATACAATAAAAACATAATGCTGAGCCATCTATTCATTCAAATATAAAACTGAAGAGTTACTTTGAAGAGAAAAGCATATATACACTCATAATTGAAAAGCATTTGCTCCTTAATACAATCTATCTGGTTGAGATGTTTAAGCATGTTTTGGGATTCTTTTTTTTTACTATATTTAAGTCATGAAGCATTATGTGATTTCTATCTCCTCTTTCTCTTTAGATCTGCTTCTAAATGAAATACACAAACATAGCTCTGTCATGGGTTTCAATTGTTTCACTATAGATAGAATTTTTTGGCTTAATGTTTTCTTTAGGGATGACATTTCCAGTGGTGTTTAAGGCAAGCAAGTGTCCAGCACCACTTAAAGTTCAAAGAAAATGTTTGTATAGTGATTTATTTATTAGTCTGAGTGATAAACTGTAAATTAGACTCAATTAATATAGGCAGAGAAGCTTACAGGTGTACAAGACATGACTATACAAGATAGACTAAAGAAAACCATGGGTGATATGGAAAAGGTCAATAGAAAACAAATTCTCATAGTCTCTTTCAATTCATCACTCTGTTAATGAAATCCTCAATTATAGTTTACATAACACAAAATTAAGAATTTTTCTTAACACGAAATGCATTTAAAAGGAATTAAGGAACTTTCAAAGTTTACATGATTTCAAAAGACAAAGGAACTATTGAAAGAATACTTTTTAGGGTACTAAATACAAAGATACCACTTCTCTCAGAAAAAAAAATAAATACACACTCTCATATGGCTTATCAGCCATCTACAGTTGACTGATGCTGGAGACAGGATAAATGCATGGTCTGGCTTTGCAGAACTGTCTTTATGTTCATTTTGTTTTTGTAACCCACTAATATCTATTCAGAGCTTAAATACAGTTACTGTCATTATGCACAGCTGCAAGGAAGTAAGAGATCTTTGCAAACTGATGTTTATGAGTTTGGCAGTGGGCATCAGTTACAGAATTTTCTAAAGATTTGTTCTTCCACAGGAAATGCAGACCCACTTGGTCCCTTTTCTTGAAAAAAGGTCACTGTTTTTTCTTACTGACACCTAAATGTAATCCATTTGCTGACATAAGATAAGGTCAGTTTTGACCATTGAAGTTCACTCCACAAACATTGAGAAGCATCTTCCTAATGGGGAAAATGGCTTGGACTCCTTTCCTGTGTTTCTGATTGAACTTGTTTGATTAAATTAAAAGTTATCAAAATAAAGAAAACAATTCTTGGCTTCAAAACTTGTAAAATAGTTTTAAAATAAAAGCAAGCTATCTTCAAGTCATTTCCTATAGTTGTCTGGGTAGAAGGGGAAGGAGAAGTGATTCAGAATTAGGTTTATAATGAACCACTAGTTGCACTTTAGTAGTGGAGTCACTACTTCATCCTAATGTGGCGGCTCAGTGTCTGAGTTACATTATTTACTGTTAAATAATGAATATCTCTGTATCTGTGATGACACAGAAAGGGTCTAATTTCAATTTGTTGGGTTTTTTGGTTGTTGCTTTTGTTTTGGTTTTTTTTCTGTTTTTTGGAAACCTTATTCTTTAAAATTTCATATGCCCTTTATGTAGCCAGTATTCCATAAATAACAGAGAATTCATATCCAAAAAAATCTCCAACAAACCAACCAAACAAAAAAGAAAATCAAGAAAAAATGCTGATGTACAAAACAACTTATATTCACTTTTGTTCCAAAACAAACTCCCAATCATTCATACATCACCCTTGCCCTTTTCTCCTTATTAGTCACTAAGACTCAGGATAGGATGCATTCAGTATCCAAGCTCTGAACTTCAATGACAGGTGCCTTCTAGTCACCAGACTCAAGAGGCTATGAAAAGGATGCAAGCACAACATTTTCAGGAATAAAACACTGGCTATATCGCCTAGAAGTAGTTCAAACAGCTTGCCAATGGACCCCAACTCTCATAAAAGAGATTAAGGGACAAGTCTTGGATTTTTAATTCAGTTATTGGTCAAAGAAAGAGATAACTGTACAGTTACAGTTATTTTCCCTTTGAAATAAGTGAAATATAACCACTGGCATCAATATCTATTCTATTTGTCTGTTTTATCCAGTCAGTTGAGAGAAGTGAGTGTGTTGAAGCACTGGATCAGGTTGCTCAGAGAAACTGTGGCTACCCCATCCCTGGCAGCATTCAAGGCCATATTGGACACGGCTTGAAGCAACCTGCTGTAGTGGGAGGTGTCCTTGCCTGTGGAAAGGAGATCGGAAATAGATGATCTTTAAGGTCCCTTCTAAACCAAACCATTCTATGATTTTATTATTCCATTTGTTTCATTGATATAATTGAAGAGTTCATTTACATTAATCCACCACAAATATTTAAATATATTCTCAAAATCCCTTTTTTGAGTATTACTTTCTTTTTAAAGGACTTATAATTTCTTATCAGTAAACCAGGATTGATAATATTTCTTTTCACAGCTAGATCTATTTATGAGTATGCAAATACAGCCTATCTTCAGGCTGAGTAGATCATTGTAATTGTCACTATTTAATCTTTCCTGCGTCTTCTACAACTTCAGTCTCCAGTATTCTGGACACTGTTTCAGATTCTGTTTCATCAGCATCTTTATGGCCTGAAAACCAGGTAATCTTTATTATTTTATGAAGCTGAGTTATGAAAAACTTGAAAGATAACTGCTGCAAGACACACAAATTCTGTGAAGAGATGGAAGTTGAATTCTTACTATTAATGCTCACCTTTGGACCTTCATCCCCAAATGGCTCCTCATAGGATCACAAAAGAACATGCCTTGAAAATGTCAAAAGGTCAGACAGGCTGACTCTATGTACCAGGCATGTGCCAAATCCGATACCCCAATTGTTTTGAGTCAACAGTTGTCTACATTATTCTGAAAGTCCTTCTAAGTTAGAAACCCCATCATTTACTTTTAAAACTATATTCTGTCCCCAACTAGCCTCACTACTGAAAAAGTTTCTTAACTCATAGTTGATATCTGCCTTGAAACAGCTTCAATGAGCAACTTACTGCCCTGTCTGTCATAACAGGAAGAAGGGTTTATTTCAATCTTTTGTAGGACTTGACAGTGCTATCTCACCCCAAAGACATATTTCTAAGCTCACCAATAATTTCTTCTTCCAAAATCTCTACAGATGGGGGACATATTTCCTGAGGTATGTTACTGAAAGCGAGGTGAAAGATTCCACTAAACTGAAAACTCAGGCCTTAGAGAGAAAAAATCATCTACCTATCTGATGTTTCTCTGACACATTGCATTATGACCAGGTGTGGGAATTATGAGATTTATATATTCTTTTTTTCCCAACATTGGCACAAGCATTAGTTCTAACACATTTCTTGGGTTTTTTTATAGCTTTGGGTTTTGTATTTCATACATTTTATTACTAGAGTGTTAAGTACAAATAAGGTGTGTTTTTCATACATGAAACTCATCATCACGTATTTTGCCTTTCTATTAAGAAAAGAAAAGATTAAAAAAAAGAAGATTTGAGGCTATCAAATACCATTGTTAAACTTCCATCAAGGCACAACAATTCGGTAGATGCTAAGGGTGGAAACCTCCTTAACATTGTGGCTCATTGTGTTTTGCTTTGTTTTTCCTGGTAAAAAAGAGTGGTTTGCTGAAAATGTTATCATAAACTTTTGAAATATACAATAGAAAAGACCTACCCCATAACAGACAAAATGCTTAAGTAGAACCTTCATTTTTTTTAATGATTAGAGTATTTTGCTTTTCTATAAATGTACACCATAGGTAAAAATGTTTATCACTTTCAACAGTGTATTTAAAATGTGATTAAAGTATTTTGTAAAAGATATTTCTGAGAACAGAACTTACAATTGGTTTTGTCTGGCATTCTGCTTCACCTTACTTACTTCCGTTTTTAGAAGAAAACAACAGTAAATACAAGGTTTCCCAGTGTTCATTTTTATGTATTTTAATGAAACCCTGGTAGCCAGGTGGGTAGGCAAGTTTCTTAGTGTATTAGTCTCAGTGTATTTGTATGCCAATTGAAATTAAAAGCAATAGAAGTAGCCTAAGCAACCTTTCCTTGAATCTGCTGGGTTTAATTTGGCTACTCTAGCACTTTATAGGAGACAAAAGAGAGTCAATAAAGCTCCTTCTCCCTCCCCACACCTCAAAAAAAAAAAGAAAAAGAAAATAATTTTCAGGAGGAGTTCACAGAAACGGAATTCAAGTGGAATCAGATCCTCCCACACAATGGTTTAATTTTCCAGTTTTATACTCATCATCACACAGTCTCCTACATTTTTTTGGACATTGCTGGAAAACTAGGTCACAAGTAACTGAAAAAAATTATCATAAAAATTTGCTCCGGGATTCCGGTCAGGGAGGGTGGCAATCAAAAAAACCCCACAGAAAACATATCATCTATTTGCCTTTTCCAAACCCTTAAGTTTTCATGAAATTCAGAGAACTTGCATCTGTTTGTTTGCTGATTCTCTCCTTTTATTGAAAGGATAAAAAACCTTATTGATAACCATGTTTTAAGAGATTTTTTTAATTTCTTTTTAAAAATCAGTAATGAAAATGTACACTCATATTACAAATCTAACTTGAAACAAAGACAAATCACTCTTAAATTTTGTGGTTTTTTTGCAAACTTCTGTGAGAACTTTGTGTGCCTCTTCTACTGAAAATTCAACATGATTGTGTCTGCAGGGGTGCATCTCTGACCCTGATGAGTAAGGAAACTGTACATTTACATGCTTGAAATCATAGCCCAGAGTAACTCCCCAGTAGTAAATGCAAGAAATGAGAACCAGAAAGCTGGAAATATCACTTCTTTTCTTTCAAACACCTTCACAAGAAACAGAATACACCAAAGACTTGTTTTCTTGGTGGGGATTCACATGTCTCAGTGCTAGCCATATATTGTAACGGGAGGTTTAGTGCAGACTTCACAGGCAGATTGAGAGGAAGGGGAGAAAGCATCTTAAGGTGTGAGGAGGGGGTTATAATTTGTTTCACATACTTTAGACTCAATTAACACATCTTGAGGATTCTTATGACACTGCAAGCAAGAATTAATGCAGAAGTTATGCATTTTACCTTTTATCTCAATTGTGTTGCACAAGTCTGGCAAAGTTGAAAAGCTGCCAATTTAGTAGTCAGCAGTGTCAAATAAAATTTCTAAACTGTATGTCTATAAAAGAACATCTTTGCAATAAGGCATAGCAAATATGCTTGCAAAACAGTTCAGTCAGCAAACCTGTTTTAGGTTTTGAAATATTTGGCAATGACATTTATTAGAACGAAACTATAATATATCAGTGATATAAAGAGCTGTCTCTTCATCACTGACGCTTTATTATAGGCACTAATTTTGTGCAAAATCCTTTAGATTCTTTGCAAAACACCTGCTGAACTTAAAGAAATATGGTTACTGCTTGTGCTGAGACAGATGTACCTTAATCACATAACACTGAATTTGACTTTTCAGTGCCTCACAATAAATGAACTGAACATACCAGTGCAGAAGATTTAAATCTTGTTCCAATTTGAATATTGCAGTTACTAACTGCAGGGCTTATGCTACAGCCAGCTTCCTTAGGTCTCTGATATGACATGGAGCCATGTTTAAACCACTGTATCTCCACTTTAATTAAAAAAAAAATATATAAACAAAGCAAAAAGAAAAAAGTTCAAACAGTATAATGAATATAAAACTTCTTTGCAGTTTATTTTTCTTTGCTTTTATTTCTTGGCCTTTTTCAATTGAGTCAGGTATTGAGCTTTCCTCTAGCTGTGCTGTTTCTTTCAGGCACTATTTGTCAGCTTATTTTTATTTTTCTGGGATTTTTGAAGATTCCATGTTTAAAAGAGATTTTGCTCTGGAGGCAGAGATGATGAACATCTTCAGTCAAGAACAGACTAAGACAGGCCATTTTCTTACTGTCATCACCTACACGTAGTTAGGTTTATATGTTGATTGATTTTTTAGTGATAAATCGATTTCTATGAATTTCAGCCACCAGGTTGAGATTCAAACTAATTTAGCCTGTTTGAATTCTCTGTTGTATTTATGGATGATGGAGATTATGGGAAAATGTGCACACATGCTTTTGAGCGCAACAGTTTCATATGCTGTACATTTATGTATCCAAAAGACTGCCTAATAATCCAGCTATGTAATTTCCATATATAATATAGAGAATTACATAATGCAGCACACAACAAACATATTTAAAAGCCCAAATACCCATAAACATATTTAGAGAATATGCACATTACATTTTACTGCACATATATTTTTGGTTTTCTCTGTTGAGTCTTATTTACACTGTAATGTTAAATAATAGTACTTTAATTCTACTTCTTCAGATAAGCTGTGTGCTTCACAAAAAACCATGAAACAATGAAACCTCATGAATATTTATATCAATGGCTACATAGCATTATAGTCATAATCTCTGGAACTGGTTCTCACCGGTTCAGAATTAATTATCAAGTTCAGTTTTAATTGCATTCTTCTAAATTACAACAAGAAAAAAAAAAGAAAATCCACCCATAATGAATTAGCTCACAACTACTCTGCTGGGCCTGGTGTGTCCAAGACTGCTTTTTGAATCCCATTCTTAACGTGTTATGATGAGCCAAAGACATGTGATTCAGAGGCTCCTCTTGAAACCAACTTACTTAAATGTTAATGCTTCTCCCACTTTAAAGATAAAATCAAAATCCTATTTCTAGTTGCTGCAGCAGATGTGTTGAACTTACTATTCCTTAAGATTGTCTCTGGTTTTTTTTATGTTTAGCTAGTGTTAATATATGATTGTATGCTACCTACACACAAAATATATTTTACTAGTGTTGGCTGAAAAAATCTGGGGGAAAAATCATCTTTCCAGAGACATTCATCTTGAGCTCAGTGCATTAACTGTCTTCTGAATTAAACTCCACAGGATCTCTTCACTCAAATATCAGAGATGTTTGATTTTCTTTAAATTTAATCTATAAAGAATCAGTGAGCAAAAATCATTGTCAAATCCTTTGGTACAAAAGACAAAATATACCGACTTCCAATATTTTGGGGGGATTCTCAGACAAAGAAAGAATAGGTAAATATGCATTTCCCCCAGCTCCTGGACACCCCTCCAGGACGTAGTCTATCTGATAAACCTGGGAGTCACATGTTGTTATCATTTCTTTTTCTTTCCCTTTTCCCATCCACTCACAATCACCACCAGGTTCAAACCCCATCTTCACCCCATCTTCAAACTAGCCTACCAAACAGCCTATAGCAATGTCATACCCCAGATTAGCTAAATTTCAGCCTTGTAGTTTATCTTCTCATCTCCCTTTTGTCCGGAGAAGGAATACAAAATCCTTCCTTTAATGTATCCGCTCCAGTGCGCACACATGTAAGCATCAGTAAAAATCAAATGCTTTTTCAGTTCTCCCTGGTTCAGTCATCCAAAGATCCTGTGGCCTGTTCCCCAGCTGTGTAATCACAGAAAGTTTGCTACTCTCATCATTTCTTGCAGATGAAGGTTCTGACAGCACCTCAAGCTATTACCCTGTTCAGGCAGAGTGTGAAATGGAAGATTCAAGATTCATACTTTCTGTGTATAGTTGCTGATCTGTATCCAAAAGTCTTGCAAATGATCTGAGCTCTAGTCCATCATTTAAGGAACAGAAAGGAGGAAGAAGGGGGAGAAAAAAAAGAGTTTAAAATAAAAACATGAAACATTCTAGATCTTTTCTCTGAATTGTCTATTTGCTTTCTGAAGTCAAATCCTACCCAGGAGGATTCACACTCCCTCTTGACTGGATACAGGGAAATTATATTTTGCAAGCATTAGCAGCTATTTTTGGAGATAAATCTGGAGATTTGTTCTGAGGATGTTCACAAGCCGTTTCACTTAGCTTCTCACTAGGCAGACACTGTAACCAGGTGCCTAATTCTAAGCATATGAGTTACATGCTGATTTGATCAGGGCTGCACTGGCGCCCAGGATATCTGTTCAATCCATGCATGAAAAAAGGATGTAAGTTATGAACAGTGGAGGAAGCACTAGTCAGTTTTTAGTTTTAAGAAAATTTAAAGGAAGCTGAACATGAGTTAATATATAAAAATTCACTTCCATATAGGGATATCCAAGTAGCAATAATACTGAAAACAGTTTCACCACTGAAATTGTTAGAGATAAGGAAGGACAAAAGTAAAGCACAGAAATAACTGTGTAATTGTTGGTATATTCTGCTGATCAGAAAAAGAAACCTAGAGAAAAGCCCGAAACCACTGGTCTAAATGTCTCAATTAAATATCATAAGAGACAGCCAAAAGATCCCTCATCCTGGAAGCAGCCTGGCCAAAAATATGTAGAAAAAACTATTGCTATCTACTTTCTACTGCAATGTAATGATCTGAAAGAAAAAGACCTATGAGTCACATGTACTTATGCTCACCAAAACCACAGAAATACTTGTTTCAAACTTCCCTTACCTTTAATAACTTTACTTTCCCTCACAAGAATAATTTCTATTTTCTCCCTAAATTTAGATTAATCATGGTGGGGGTTTTTTTGGTTGGTTTTTGTTTGGTTTTTTTTCGGGAGTGGTGTGGTTATTTGGTTGGTTTTGGGGTTTTTTCTGTTTGTGGGTTTCTTGGGGTTATCTTTTGGTTTGGTGTTTTGTTTTTTTTTTTTAGATTTATTGGCCTTTATTACAATGTAAGGTACTCTTCAGAGCAAGGCAGATGTATTCAGTACATTTTGGAGAAACTCTTGTTGAACATATATCAAAACAGGGCTTTTTCTAACTGCCTGAAATTCCCAGCCTCTACTACAGTAAAAGAATAATCATAAAAATAGAAGGATTGGAAAAGAAAGTATTAGAGAGACAGTGGAAGAAAAGTCCAGAGTAAAACTATATATGAAGTTGGATGCAGGCAAGTTGTGTCCCAGGAAGAATCAATAAAGGCAATCATGTACAATCAACACTTATGTGGATTTAAGTCACATGACTCTAAAGCTTTAAATAGAGATGCATTAAAGCAGATGGCAGCTTGTGGAGGAAAAGCATAGGTGCAAGAAGTGCTGTCCTTTGAGGAGATTTCACAGAGGTGTTATTGGCAGGGATAATATTTTTTTTTCCCCTCCTCCAGAGCTGAAAGAGGCAGGTTTCTGAGAAAATCATAGCCAAAGACAGAAGTTGTAGGGGGTTGTATGAGCAAGGCATTTCAGAGATATTTAGGTGCATTTATATGCAGTATGGCTCAATGAGGAGAAAAAAAAAAGGGGGGTTGAAGGCCTTCTGTCAAGCCGTTCTCCTTTCTTTCTTCCTCTTTCTTTTTTTTTTTCTGCCTTCCTTTCACAGCCAATTTGCTGCAAGTTGGATCTTGAAAAGAACGTGCTGACATCTAGCAGTGTGGCTAACCTGTTAGGGAGCTTTTCAATATTTATATACTATATCTCCCGATAAGATTGCCTTCTTCTGAATAAAGTCCTGCATCTCTCCTTGGAGACCTTTTAGAATATTTTTGTGTCTTAAATCTGCATTTATCTTTACATTTTTGTTTCTATTCAGTAGTCACCTTCTCTTGCTTTCTTTCTCCTTTTTTAATGATAGATATTTCATCCCTTCCATGGTGTTTCATCTGCCCAAATTGATTTTATCTTGCATTTTAAATTTGAATAAAATAACAAAATTGCTTTGTTATGTTGGGGGAAACCTCAGGAAAGCTGGTGTGCTTAGCAGCCACCTCCTCTTGGAGCTAAATGAGGGAACAATTAAATAGCCTTTTGTTTAGAAGCAGCTGAAACAATGGGAGACTCTGCCCCAGTACAGGTCACACATAAAATAAATCCCAGAACTGGACAATGTGGGTGGAAAATGGAAAAATTCACAGTAGTCTGAATCAGAATATAGCAGTGGTGGGGATAGGGGAGTGTGGATTTTTTGCAGCTGTTGAGAGAAAGGGTGGGAAGAAAAGAGTGAAGGGACAGAAGCAGAAATAGAAGTAATAGAAAAAAGAAAGCCAGACAGACAAGACCTGAAAATAGGGATAAGGAAAGAGATGAAAGAAAGACAGAAGTGAGGGAGGAAGAAAGAGAGGAACTATGATTTTTTTTTTTCTGTGACTCCAGTCTTCCTATGTTCAGAAGTCAAGCTTATGCGTGTGTTCAAGTCAATAAACAGGAAAAAAAGTTGACGTCTTTCTCCTTTTCATTTTTGGAGTTAAGCAAGGTCCAGACACATTTTATTCCTTTCCATGAATTTTTTGGGTGAGAGGAATTATCTTTTTGCTGTCTTTGCAGAGGACTGATATGTAGGGTTCTGTCTGTATCGTAGAGAGCTAGTGTAGGTGAACAGGGATTATTTCATCCTTGAGATGGCTCTGAATTAAAACCAAGTGTCAGCATTTACATGGTAAAATTTTCACACCCAGTAGGTCTGTCTGAATTTGCATTTAACTACAGACATTGAAAGAATTACTCCAAACTACTTCAAAAAAGTACTTTTTATTCATTAAGGATTTAAAATTGGAGAGGACCTTCTTGGTCACTAAGGTCAGTTCCTTATTTTCCTGTGTTGTTTTCTTAATTAAATTGCTAAAGATCCTCATGACCTGCTAAACATGGTTGTCCCTGCTTGTTTGCTGTGCTGGTCTGATTGTGACACAATTTCCCTGCTTTGATGGTTTGATACTGTTCATTTTTGAACCTTGCTAAATTTTCAACTTTTATCAGTAATAAAATTGGAAGCATCACCTATGAGATTTCCAGAGGTGAACAGGAACTTTTCGTTTGGAGTCTGAATGTAATTTTGCCATTTTATGTTTATTCCTTTTCAGCCTTCTGCCTTTAGTTCTAATACTTTCTTTTCCAGTCTTTTTTTTTCCGTTAAGTAAGGAATTGCTCAGTTTTGCTATGGAGAAGTAACTGTGTCTGTATTAGTATCTGACAACCAGCTGCTATTTAGTTTGGCTGATATGCATTGTATTCTTTTTGATGTTCCGAGATTTAAATTGCATTAGGGAAGGCAAGACAAGACAAGACAAGGCAAGGCAAGGCAAGGCAAGGCAATGCAAGGCAAAGAGAAAAAAAGAGAAAAAAGAAAATAAAGAGAAAAGAGTAAAGAAGAGAAAAGAGAAAGGGGAAAAGGAAAGGGAAAAGGAATGGGAAAAAGGGAAAGAGAAAGGGGAAAGGAAAAGAGAAATGGAAAGGGAAAAGGAACAGGAAAAGGATAGCAAAAGAGAAAAGGAAAAGGAAAAGGAAAAGGAAAAAAAAGGAAAAGGAAAAGGAAAAGGAAAAGGAAAAGGAAAAGGAAAA
>WYDI02039223.1:0-15397 GCA_009867235.2 Psittacus erithacus
AGGACAGGTTGTGGGGGGAAAACAAGCAGGCTACATGCTTTGTCTAATTTACGACTAAGCTTAAACCACAACAGTGGACCACTCGGTGGATAAAGAACTGGCTGGATGGTCATCTGCAAAGAGTTGTGGTCAATGGCTCAATGTGCAGCTGGAGACCAGTGCCGAGTCGTGTCCCTCAGGGATTGGTGTTGGGACCGCTCTTGTTCAACATCTTTGTTGGTGACATGGACAGTGGGATCAAGTGTAGCCTCAGCAAGTTTGCCGATGACACCAGGCTGTGTGGTTCGGTTGATACGCTGGAGGGAAGGAATGCCATCGAGAGGGACTTTGACATGCTTGTGAGGTGGGCTGATGCCAACCTGATGAAGTTTAACCATGCCAAGTGCAAGTTCCTAGACCTCATAGCAGCCTTCCGCTATCTGAAGGGGGCCTGTAGGGATGCTGGAGGTGGACTGTTTATTAGGGACTGTAGTGACAGTACAAGGGGTAACCTGTTAAAGCTTAAACAGGGGATGTTAGGTTGGCTATAAGGAAGAAATTCTTTGCTGTAAGGGTGGTGAGGCACTGGAGTGGGCTGCCCAGGGAGGTTGTGAATGCGCCATCTCTGGTGATGTTCAAGGCTAGGTTGGACAGAGCCTTGGGTGATCTGGTTTAGTGTGCGGTGTCCCTGCCCATGGCAGGGGGTTGGAACTTGATGATCTTAAGGTCCTTTCCAACCCTAACTATTCTATGATTCTTGGCATAACATAGAATTCTGTATCTTCTTATCTAGTCACAAGTTGAAGCCGATTCGTAAAAAAATTTCAGTTATACCATATATATATGTATACATATATATATATAAAGACTTCTTGTTTTTTTTGTATCTGGACATCATTCTACAACAAAGTCATCCATCCCTGATAAAAGTTTTCTATGACTTGTGTTCTTCCAACTTCAAAAATTGTCATTTAAAACTTAAAGGTCTCCAAACAACAAAATAGGGATGCGCATGTCATTGTCATTTATATCTTTCGCTTTACCACTAAAACATTGACACTTCTGGTCATATCATCCATTTAAAATAGTACACATACAGATTTTCAGCCTCAAACATTAAAACTTTAATCAGATGATAGAGACTTTTCACAAAAAATCCTCCCTTTTCTCTAGGTTTCACCATTTCTTCATATTTGGAAGAAATCTCTAAGACTATCCCATATTCTGTAGCACTTATTCTTTATAAGTTTAGAACATTTAAGGAGAAAAGGGACTGATCCACACCTTGGAACTAGGTGCTACAGATTTCTTCTCTCTTTTAGGGTTGTCCTGATCTGTCACAGATTGGGGAGCAACTAGAGAAGTTGAGAACTTGGGAAGTAAGCTGTTAATGCTGCAGTGTGAACAATCACGGTCTAAGTGTCCAAATTCCCCTTTTATTTAGCAATTGAGACTAGCCTTCAATGGCTGAGAATTATAGTGATAGCTGACAATCTATTTCTGATCATAGGAAGCAAGGCAAGTAATTCAGTATGGGTGAGAGTATGAAATTCCAGACTGGCATTGCAAAAAACAAAGACTGCTATTACTTGAAAGTAGATGCTAAAGTCATGCGTGTTTTTATGGTAAATTCTCTCCCAGCAGGAAATAATCTCCCATCCAGCCCTAAGAAGTGTTTGAGATTTGGTTCCCTTATGTAAACTGGTCCCTGCAGCTAAAACAGCAAAGGCTCCATACCCTCTGCCTGCAGAAGATGCAGGTAAAGCCAGTAAACCAACAGTAAGTTCACATGGAATCAGATCTTCTCAAATACTGAACAGTTCTTTCAACTCCCAAAAGTTATACAGGAAAAGGTTGTAGGAATGCAAGATTTCTCATTTCATTTTCTATCCCCCCCCCCCCCAAGGAATCTAGGGCCATAAAGAATTGCATAAGTGAAGCTCTCCAGCCCTGCTAGTGTTGACCTTTTCTTGTGTTTGAAGTTGAAGAGGTTGGCTCCATTTCACCTGGCTGTGAAATAATTTAGCACTTAATCCTTGTTGCTTTCTAGAAGTGCTGATTCTAAATCTGGTTGTGCGCCAAGGTATAAGGACAGGATGAGGAAACAAATGATAACCTGAAGGCACTATGGACATAAACCTGTATGTTCTGTATAATATGCTATTATTATTACTGGTAATATAAACTGAAAGTTCTAGTCTAGACTGTGATTGCGCTCAGCTAAATACCACAGTTTTTACAATCAAAAAGGAAAAGATTACTAACTTCTCTTCAGAAGCATACATGTTATTTTATTCCTTAGGGAGCATTTTCTTTCTGTTTGTAAAGTCTACTAATAAAGATAAACCAGCAGCATCTTAATTTGGGGTGGATGGACTGCTGCACCATGTACCCATTGACAGGAACCTTGAGGAATCCAATTTCCTGTCAAAGCAGTGGCACCCTAAGTCCTAGCTGATTTCTCGATGTTCCTGCTACTTGTGAGATTTCAGCTTTACAGATGAGGAAACCGAAATATAGAAAGGAATTACTTGTCTAGATTCTGGCAGAAAAAGTAATAGATACTGTGGATGGCAAGTCACACCACTCATTCTAAATATCAGATCAAAGCATTTTCCATCTTCTTCTGATGCATCTTGGCAATTACAGAGCAAATTCAAGCTGCAATGCCTTTTTAATTTAAGTAAGTTCTTTGTTTTCTTTTTTTCTGAAATAATAAAAGTTGACTTTGTTCAGATGTCATTGTTAGCTATAGAAAATACTTTGTATTTCTTTTGTTCAAAAGGTAAGGTGGAGTTAAAACAATTCTATAGAATTACTTCTCTGATTTTTCTTGCTTAATGCTGAAAAAACAGTTTATCAAGTTGATGGGAAAGGAATTTACAAACCTAACTGTTGTACTTGGAACAAAAATTATCACTTAACAAACAGACAGAAAAGTTCAGAGTTCTTAAAACTGTGCAAAAACTTGAAATATAATGGAAAATAATGAATTGTTCCTAGATTCCAATAATGGTGTCCCTCTTTTGCCATGATAATGGGCAATGAAAGAAAAGAATGCTGTCAAAAGTGTAATCAAAGCTAGTTTTGTGAATCTTTGTCAGCGGCAGAAGCAGAACTTGAGTTTTGTTCAATCTCACACTGATACTTCAGTGAGACATTGGAGTGTGCTGCCTTAACAAAGCTAATAATTCTACAGAAATTTTACAAATGCAAATATACAATATGTCTCTAATTTTTTTTATATTAATATGAGTACACCAGCAGAGAAGCAAGAGATAGTCTGAGACTGAAATAGACTGTCCTGAACTAACACAGTGGGATATGAAATACAAATTACTTAATGTATTTATGCCACCTGAATAATGTTTTATACTCCATTGGTAGGGAACGATCGACTGAACAGGGATGTAAGAAATACACTGGCTAATCAGAACCCTTATTAGTTGCAAACTGAAGTAGACTCATGAAAGAAATCAATACCACCTCAGCATCAGGATAATGACAGTGAATCTACTTCTGCAAATCCTCATTCATGGCAATTGAGGTTTCTCATGTAGCTTTGTCCCTATTCAAGTAAACAGAGACTAACACCACAGTAAAGATTTATAGGGCGAGATGCACAATGAAGTTTTCATTCTGTTTTTGCACAGAATAGTGTTGAGTCTCAAGTAATCATTAAAGCAAACCAAGCAGGCTGTACTGTGAGGACAGATCATTTTCCTTTATTAAATGGAAATAATAAGATGTAAAAAGGACCAGAAGGTTTAAGGAATGAGATTGGTCAATCAGTTGATGCGATCTCACCTCAGCTGGTTTGAAAGAGAAGCAGCAGCATGAAAAGATGAAGAGATTTTCATGGAGGCATATTGCTCTACTGGTACCTACATATGGGATTTCAGAAGACTGACAACTGTAAAATTGTCAAGGACGAGACACCTTTGTATTTCAGAAAAGCACTTCACACTGATGCTGGGAGAGTCCAATGTATAACTGATCCCCGTATGCTTGAAATGTAAGCAGTGAAGAATATCTATAATGAATTAAATTATTTATTCTAGCTTGTGGGGTGTGTGGGGAGATGAACTGTAGGCATTGTGTTTCATCTGGAGGGCTGTACATGTTGGGGTGATGTTTATCAAGATTTATCACAGTTTTTAGGGTGTGATAACTCTAAAATAAAAGCAAACTCCTTTTGAGAATGAAAGTAGAAGTGTACTTTTTTGGTTAATACCTAGCAAAAAAGGGTGTTCCTCCTTCCTGTTTCTCTGAGTTAGCATCTGCCTTTTTTGTTTCATTTAGGAACAAATCAGTTAACATTTTTATCTTTTCTATAAGTTGGGACTCCTTTATTAATCACCTCAGAAATACATACTTGGAAACCAAACAGATCTGGGTTGACCGGATGATTTTAATTTTGATCATTCAAAAGAATAAAGTATTTTGGAAAGGGATGACCTTTTATCTAACTTCCTTCCCCCCCATCTGCTGTGGAAGTTTATAATTGGAAGGAGGGAATAACACAAAATGATATAGGGAATACTGTGTTGTCGCCTCCTTCAGTTGCCATCCTCAAGAAACTGCCATGAACTAGAAAAGAAGACTTGTGGTAGAACTTAATGCCAACCCTAATTGTGCTGCTTTGATGCATAGAGAATTCTTCACTAGAACTTGTATTAAATTCTGAGCCTCTGTATGGAAAGCTGCAGAACAGTCAAAATGTATTTTGACTTATCACTGACCCACAGTGAGTAAGAATTAGAATTACAGAATTAGAAGTAAAATGATGTAACATCTGTTTGAAATTCCTTGTACTTCAGAAGCCGGTGCTGTCCGGCATCATATTTTTACTCTGGGTTAGAGGACTTATTGATTGTATTAGCCACTATTTCTTTTTGGTCACACTGTGGTTTTGAATAGCAGATAGTCCTCATTGGTAAGCCAGACCATGCTGTTATGAAGCTTAATTCTTTCTTCATCATGCATAATTAAAAGATGGCCCATCAACAGTGACCTCCATTTTATTTCAAATATCTTTTTTATTAACTACCTTTGATTTTAAAGCTGGGCTGATTATAATCATAATGCTGGCTTAATATTAATGAAGTTATTACTCTTAGTTTACCTTATTTCTCATAGGACATTTCTGAAGCAAAATGAAGATATATCATTAGAAGTCCTGATGTATCCAACACCTCAGTTCAAAAGCAATTAGTTTTTAATTCTATGATTTTTTATTTCACTTAGAAGATTCCAATATTTAGGGGAGACATTATCTTTCTTCTACCTTACACTAAGAAGTTCTCATTTTGGAAGCATCCTAAACTAAAACTCAGGTGTACAGAAAGACATAAACTATTACAAGTTGTGAGAAAACTCAAAGAGAGTCTGTGACATATCAGACCAAAGGTACAAATAGAATATTATCCTGTTTCCAATGTTGTGCAACTGTGGATGCTTGAGGAGAGAGAAGAATTTGGCACCCTTAGTGTGAATATTCAGTACTATAACACCTAAGTTCTAGTTCGTGTAGAGGAATCAATGATAGCTAGCTTTGTTTTACAAGGAGAGGAGAACTGTCAGAAAAACTTTCTAAACCAGCAAACAGGGAAGCAAAAGCTGAGGCAAAACCTGATCTGCCATTTCCATTCACTGAAGTTTCAAAAGCTTATCAGCTTTTCTGAAGGATGCCTAGATGCTTATTTCAAAATCCAAGTGTGGAAAAAGATCTTTCCTTTCCAAGGATCACAGAATGGTTGAAGGATAGGACCTCTGGAGGTCATTTTGACTCGGTATAGGAGAACATATCCGATGTTCAGAGTCTGCTCCCTGGTCATGACCATAACATGAGAAAGCTGTATCCTGTTTCTTCTACTGCCTTTTTGAGCCTCAGAACTGCAGCTTTCACCCACTGGGAGAGGAATTCAACCACCAGCAAAGAAGTGATTGCCACTGGAGATAGAATAGTTTATTTTGCATAGGACAGCTACAACCTCTAAGACAAAAAGGAGAAAAGAAAGAAGGGAAAATCCAACAGTTTACAAAAGTGATCCAGATTCTTAAACTCTACAACTGTAGAACTGCCTTTGCACAGGGAATTTCCATGTTGTAGTTCACACTCCATAAGCTATATGTGCATTTTAGACATCAAGCATTCTTTCTATGTACAAACCCCTCAGGGCACAGCCTCAAACTCCTGTATCCTCAAAGTACATTAACCACTAAGCTACAGAGACACATTATAATGTGTCCTTTTCCTACTATCCCTGTCAGTTATATAGAAGTCCAATATAAAACAGTAAATACTCAACAAAGTGCAGAATTTTAAGCTGTTCCCCTATTTGCTTTTAGTGGGAATAAAGCAACTAATTTGTTGTGATACCCGAAGACACAGTGAAGTTTCCATTTTTATGTTGCTTAAATACACATATTTACACCTTAAGATAGCTGACTTCCTTTGAGGATCTTTTTTTCCTGCACTTTGCATGATCAAGGTCTGTAAGAAAGTCAGAAGAAATGAAAAATCACATACCTTGCTAAAATAAATATATTACGTTATATTATACTATACTAATTCATCATAAACTGCCGGAAAAGTGGCAGTTTCCGATTTCAGAAACAATATCTTGGTCTTCTAATTTTTTTAAACTGAAGAACAGCTTGATATATAACTGGAAGCTGAAAGACATTTAATGCAAATTCTGCTTTAGTTTTGTATGGGATGGAAATGTTCTGGCAAAAGTAATGATGTCTGATATTGTAACCTAATAGGAAACTTCTCATTCTGAATACTTTTTGCTACACTTGTAATTTCTGATAAGAAAATACTTGCTAGAAATCTTAGCATCCCATCAGAAGATTTGTCAGAGTGAAGTCAAGAGTGTAATTATTTTTGACTATATGATTTCTGTGCTATACAGAACTGTGTAAAAAAAGATACACTGATGATAAATGATACTTAGACATAGATGATTTGAAAGCTTCTCCTTTTACAGATGCTTGCAAGAGGGACTATAGAATTTTTACCAGCATGTCGAGAGGAATCTAGGAAATTTATTTACTAGCCTTATGGAATGCACAATTTCGTGTTAAGGTCAGCCCTGCATAAAGATACTAAGAGGTTTCCTTTAGTTAGATTCAGCTTTTCCAGAATGACTCTAACTGGTCATGAGAATTTCATAGACTATAGAATCATAGACTAGTTTGAGTTGGAAGAGAACTTTAAAGGTCATCTGGTTTGCCTCCTTTGCAATGAGCAGGGACATCTTCAACTAGGTCAGGTTGCACAGAACCACATCCAGTCTTACCTTGTGATGCCACCATTGACTGGCTCAATCAAACTACTTAAATAAGAGTGTTGGTGGAAATGTGTAGGATTGTTTAACTCACTGGTATTACATATTTTCTCCTCTGTGCAGCCTGTGTAAGAACTATTACCTTTGATCTGTTAATCCTCCTTTTAATTTGTTGAACTTTCGTGATGGGAAGGGGTGATGCTTGCCCAAATAGCTCTGTTATATTTGTAAAAAGTGATTTCTCTTCCTTCAACTACAAAGATGCTTTCTTTCTGTGGAATATAATCTGTTTTCTTTGAACATTTGTACCTTCTCTAGACCAATTAAGGGATGAAATAAGACAAAAATGAGAAATATATGATAAATTTGGGTATAAATTTCTGGTTAAAGTTTTAATGAGAATATTGAAGTTTGTATTAATTGAAATCTTATGAATTACTAATGAACTGCTTAGTTAAAATCATCTTTTCATTTCCTTTCAGAAGCTGGATTCTGACATTTTAACCCAACAGTGTCATTTCTCTGTCTTCGCACGTTTTTGTCTCAGTTATTATCAGTGTACAAAGCATTAGTTTTCTGTTAAAAGTAAAAAGTAAAATGAACTTTTCAAATTACTTCAGGAAATGTTTATTTAAAGTTTAATATTTTGCTTAAATAGGTCAATCTAAAATGAACTAAAAAAAAGAAACAACGCAATCCTGATTATTGAATTAAATAAACATTAGAAAAAATCTGTTAACACAGTTTCAGCTACTATTCAGCAATAAGTGTGTTTTTAATGAGTGGTTAGTTAAGGGGTGGGGAATAAGAGGGTTTTTTGGTTAGTTTATTTTTAAAGAAATGAAGGAATATCTGAAGGATCAAGATATTATTTTCTTATTATAGACGCATTAAAATTTGTAAAGATTAACTGATTTGACAGAAACCTTGCCATGAAAGCGATTGTGACTTCAAGTACAAAGAAATTGTCTTAAATTTGCACTGTAGTAGTTGTAATTTAAAATGTCAAATTCAAGAAAGTATGTATGCATAATACAAGGTCATTAAAGCATGTACATGCTCAAGTGTTGGCAAAATTAATGCTCAAATTTTAAATTATATTTATTCAATGATTTCTGTAAATCCCTTTATTAATCTTACAGCTTCCTGGAATGGCTACATTTCACAATTCAGAGTATAGGCACAAAATATAGGAAATTCAGTATTTGTCTAGTGACTTGTATGTATCTGTTGTGTTTTTATCCACCTTAGTTGTATTCCTACTGATTTTTTCCACTTTATCCATGAGGAAGATAAAAACAGATGTCTATAATTTCAAGGCCATTCAATCTGGAGAGATACATATTTATATTCCCTGTATCTCAGTTTTTCCATGGGGTATTATAGAACCAGTTGAGATCAATAGGTCACAACTGTGGTCTCTAATGTTTTCTTAAATCCCGAAAGCCCTTTTTTTTTGGTTTAATGCTGATTACAGGATGACATATCCACCTTCAGCTCCTGTGCTGTCTCTTTCTAGCCAGCGTAGGTAAGGTGGACATAAACTTGAACAACCTATATAAAGGGGAAGGGCGCTGGACTTTGTGTCAAAGAGGAGACCAATTCCTTGCCTGACCATGAAAAGCTCTACTTATGACCAAACTGGAGCTATTTTTGGTGAAAACAATTAAAATTCACCTCCAGCATCAAACCAATAACACAGCAGCAAAGGTTTATGATGATTAGGAAATATGGTGATATGGTGGGGAGCAGGCAGAATATTAAGAATATTTAATCTAATTATCCTAGAATCAAATCAAAAATCTCCCTCTTTGTGTCTATCTGACATATTGTCAAAGTTTGCTTTACTCCCATAGCCAGCAACATACTCTCTTGCCCATTTTGTGTGCTCAGGTTGCTATAACAGGAAACAGGCTTGGCAAGGTGTCCTAGTTTTATGTTAAATCCTTTTCTTAAATCTCCCAGGGGTTCCATTTAGATTGAAATTCTCCTTCCTCCCACCAAACATTATTGATCCTTAATTTATTTAGGAGGCAGTTTCAGCACTCCTTCTTCCAGGTATTGACTGCCATTACTGCCTTGGAAATGGTAATGGCCCTTCAGAAAAATAGGTGCTATCTCTTGCACTTGAGTAGACATTAGAAAAATATTAATGGCTCTCCCCTACTTGGGCAGACAATGAGTAAATCTCTTTGAGAAGTTTTTCCTATACGCTAAACCTTATATTTCATATTAATTTGTAAACTCCTAATCATGCATCAATTGCGTTGATGCTTGTAGCTCATTAGTGGGTGTTGGTTGAGACAGGAGTGAAAGTAAAAAGATAAAAGGAGGTCTTAGTAAAGTTGACTAAACAGCCTAAGGAAAAGAACAAGCCAGGTCTCAGTTCTTTACATCAGGACCTGTACAAATCCTATGTACAATGGCAACATTAGCATTAGCTGTCTGAGGTATCATTTTATCAGACACTACCTCCTGAAGTTACAGGGGCAAATCCACTATCCTAAAAATAAAAGTTTAACTGTAACAGCTGCAGGCTTTGCATGTCCTGTCAGAGATTATAATTACATCCTGCCATGGTTATGAAAGACTATATGTCATGTATCACCTAGTAGAAATCTAGTCAAGTCTTTAATTGAACTTCTAAATACAGAAATGCTCCTTAAAACAACCTCAAAGAATGCTCAGAGAACTTGTTGACAGCAGCTGACTGTCTTGGCTTTAGTACCCTGAAAACATTTAAAGGCAGGCAAATGTGTGCTCCTCAACTGTTGGACAAAGGAAAATTTGCACTTGAAAAATAAGAGCTCTGCAGAATGGTCTGTCCACATTCTTATATGTCCCTTGTTCCATATCAGTGTCTGAGATCTCACAATTGGATGAACTACACCTCATGCAATGTTAATGATACGGGAAAGTGTCCATGTTCCCCAGCTGAATGGATAAAGAAACGATTGACACAAAGAGAATCCAGAAGCATCCCTGTCTCATGGCACAAAGCAAGATTCAGAGCAGCCCTTCGGAGAAAGACTTGGGGGTGTTGGTCAATGAGACTTCAGTGTGCGCTCACAGCCCAGAAAGCCAACCGTATCCTGGGCTGCATCAAAAAGAGCGTGACCAGCAGGTCGAAGGAGGTGATCCTGCCCCTCTGCTCTGCTCTCATGAGACCTCACTTGGAGTATTGTGTGCAGTTCTGGTGTCCTCAACATCAGAAGGACATGGAACTGTTGGAACAAGTCCAGAGGAGGCCACGAGGATGATCAGGGGACTGGGGCACCTCCCATATGAAGATAGGCTGAGAAAGTTGGAGCTGTTCAGCCTGGAGAAGCTGCGTGGGGACCTCATAGCAGCCTTCCAGTATCTGAAAGGGGCCTGCAGGGATGCTGGGGATGGACTATTCATTAGGGACTGTAGTGATAGGACAAGAGGTAAGGGGTTCAAACTTAAACAGGGGAAGTTTAGATTGGATATAAGGAGGAAGTTCTTTACTGTGAAGGTGGTGAGGCACTGGAATGGGTTGCCCAGGGAAGTTGTGAATGCTCCATCCCTGTCGGTGTTCAAGGCCAGGTTGGAGAGAGCCTTGGGTGACATGGTTTAGTGCGAGGTGTCCCTGCCCATGGCAGGGAAGTTGGAACTGGATGATCTTAAGGTCCTTTCCAACCCTAACTATTCTGTGATTTGGGTGTCCTTGTGAGTAGCAATACCGTGTATTGGCCATCTCTTCTTTTCTGGCTCCTCTGCATTTGCACACATGGCTGGGAGAGCAGACACCCTGACCTTTAAAAAATCCGTCATGAAAATCCCTTGATGCTTTCACTTTGCCTTAAATGAAAGGCAACTACACTGCGTGACAAACTCTGCTGAGTAATTACAGCTGCTGCAAAAAAAGTTTGTTTTCAGCTATTGTTCCATGTGTTTATTAAAATAAATCAGGGCTAATGCAGTCACTTCTCAGAGTAAATTCATCTTCTGGCAAAGGATTTAATTTTCAGCCTAGACTATCACTAAACAAGGATGTGGACTTCAATGCATAAAAGCAATATGGATGGACTGTCTGACACTGAAGCTCATTATTAAGGTAATAGGTATCATGCCCCATTACATTTAATGGATTGATTGATAACAATTATTGCAGCCCTTTCATAATAATTTTGGAAAGTAATAAATGTGCTAATATTTGGCTTGCAAAAGTAAAGCATTCATTCCTAATTGTTAGTGTTTCTTGATCAAGTACTTGGCAGGAACAACCGTCCTCCTTTAACCCACACATCCTTTGACTGGAATCCAGATGAGACAATCACTTTCCTGAATCATCCATCTTGTGACTGCCCCTGCATGAAAGCAGAAGGGAGCCAGCATGCTTAAGGGGTGCAAAATTGGAAGGCTAAAGTCTCCAAATTTCTATGCTACCAAGTCCAATTATCTTCCCCCTACAAACTGCCCAAAAGCTCTCTCTAGGGGAAAGAAGCTGAATTATTTGTTATATGAATGGTGCCACCTTCTCTACATACATCTGAAAAAATGTCTTGTCCTCCACCAGAGAGAAAACTGGCCATAAACTAGAAAACTTGGTCCTTTTTTTTCCAATGTCTTTGTATCTATTCATTGCAGATACAGTTCAATACCTGAAGTATTTCTTCAGATCATCCATGTTTGATTCAGTTGCCCCATTACAAATGGTTATGAGTGCTGACCCAGCCATCTGAATGGCTGAGAAAGTTAGGGCTTGTAGTTATATTCTGAATTTGCTAAGCCAAATATGAAAGCAGCAGGCGGAAATTCCACACATCTGTGCAAGAAACGTGTAAGAAAATAAAACCTACCTGTCCCACAGCTTCCAGTCACTCTAAGCTCATCTTCTCTATGAACAACCAATATTACATGCACAGAAAAAATACAATTAAGAAACCAGATTCCTATAGTCTGGTATTTTGCCAGCATGTAAAAAAAAGGTACCTTATCCAAGAAGCTTTCAGTCATGTTCAACACCATTTTGAGGTAGCACAGGAACAGGATTCAAAATCATGCAAAATAGGTGGAAAACGGTATTTTCAGTGTTTTTCAGCCCTGGCATCAGAGCCTTTCAAACCATACTGAGGTTTTCACCACTGAGATTTAACAGCTGCTGATGTACCTTGTTTGAGTGGCTAAAGGTGGTATGTTGCTCCCCACTACGCACCCCAGTCCTTACGCTGGGCTGGAAGGTGTCCTGCCAGCAAAGCTGTGACTAACATATCCCTCAGGATTATAAGATCTCCTTGCATTTCCACTTGGGAGCCAAAATGATAGAGGAATAGCAAAACCAAAATGCTCCAGATGTGACTTAATGGTTTAAAAATATTAAAGTCATAAACTTGAGAAAAAAGATCAACTGCAAATAGAAGGAGCAACCTGCAAGTTTCTACAGTGCTCAGACCCAAGCAGGAAGTCACTGTGAATATCCCCAGCCCTGCCATCACAAAGGGAACAGAATGTCTGAAGACACGCTGCTAGACCAGCACGTGGGGCCTGCAGAATAATATAGAAATCTCTTTATGGAATGATTAGGCACAGTTTGAGCCCCAGAACACATAAAGATAAGATGAGATGAACAACAGGAGAGGGAAGTGCCGAGCTGTGCAGACTCCAGAAGTGATTACACATGGGAAGAGAATGAGAAAGGGAGACGCTGCAGGAACTCAGGTAAAATGATAGCACTGCAAAGGAACAAAGCAGCCTTCCTGTAGCCTCTGTTGCCAGATTCCTTACTTCTAACATGAAAAAGTATTTCAACAATAACAGGGTGAGGACCCAATATATGTGAGAAAATGAAGGAGTGTAACACCATAAATGATTTTAAAGTAAACTTTAGAAATTGTCTGTTCTGTAGAAATGCAGCATTAACACACTGACAAGGCAGAGAACTTAAAATGGGACTTGTTATGCAATGACTTTAAGCTTACAACTACAGGCTACTATTTTGCCATTGAACATGTAATTTAATCCCAGATCTTAAAGCTAAAATGGGCTTTCTCCCTGGAATTAGATACTTGGGTAACTTTGAAGATAGAGGCCTTTGGTTTATAATGCTAAATTGCAGAATAAAAGCAATGTCCTGCATCACATCAATTCTGAGGGTAACTACAATAAAGATTATAAATAAAATCATGTAGCACAACAGTGGATTCCAAGTAAGAGCCATGAAAAATGTATTGTACAAACTCTCTGTGGTAATTCCAGCAGAAGCAGGCATTATTCTTCAGACTCCAGATAAGATACTGAATTTCAAACCTGAAAACACAGTGTGCAGTACCATGCTGAGCGAAGAGCCTATCTGGACTGCAGTGTGCAGAGTGACTTAAGAAGAACACGCAGCTCAGTCAATCATAAAATATTTGTTGTTACCTCCCTGGAAGTTGTAGAAAATCAATATACCCATTAGTGCCAGGCCCACTGGTTGTAACAGGCTCAGCCTTGCTGCAAGCTGTGGTTTCATACGTTCATACTGCATCCTGAGCAGGGAGGGAAGTGCTGTGCATGTGTGGCTGCCTGCCTGTGTGTATGTGAGTGAGAGATATGTGCAGCGAGGTGGAAACCAATTAAACTGCAGTGTTAGATAGGTGACAAAAAGGGCTCTATAAAAGCAAGATGGTGTCAGAAGCTAGAGTTAATATACAACTGGCATACAGTGAATAATAATTACATTAAAAATGTTATGAACTAATTTATTTGTGGGAAGAATCAGAGTAAAAAGAAGCAAAGATCAAACAAAACATCAAATTCAGGCAAAAAACATGGAAGAAAAGATGAAAAAATGTCACGTGTGATGCTTAAAAATGTGCCCAATAGTATAAAAGAGCTGTTAACAGTGAAAGGCTTGTGGACTGCCAAATACTGACTGCCAAACCTCTATTAAAAGTAACCCTAAAATGTTAAGTGATTGCAATAAAGAACCTCATTTGTTGCAGTGCAGGAAGTAGGAGTCACTACAGCCACTTTGCCGAATCTCTTGAATTTGGCATCAGCTTGCTCAAAGGATCCTCAAAAGGTAGAGATCTTCAAAAGTTGCTGTGGCTTCTGAGCAGCTGCAGATGTAAAAGTATGATTTGCCTAGACTTTTTGCTCACCCCACCATTTTTTGCTGCACCTTTATTTCGCTTCCCTTTATTCAGGCAGAGAAAAACTGCAATTCCTGCTGCCTCCTAGTTAGCTATTTGGAAGGCAATAGAGACATTAGGAGAGAATTTACAGCTAGAAAGTCAAATGACCATGGTCCATCTTGCCTGAGGCAACAACTTGAACTGTCAATGATCATGTGGCAATGGAGACATCAGTGGGGAGTCCCCTCCAGAGTCTGACTGAGGCTAGAGGAAAACCAGTTCATCTTGCTTTTCATATTCTCTCTCTGTCCTTTATGTCCTTTCCACTCTCTTAGTTTGCTCTAATCTTCATCTCCCTTTCCCCAGTTGTATAGACCAGTAGAAATTACACCATGAGAGCTGCAGCACCAGTCTCAGAGGGCATCTTTGTCTCTCATACTACTACAAACACCAGCTGTATACCTGGGTCAGGCACATCCATCACTTAATTTTCTAAAGGATAAATAAAATAAGGCTCTTGCTATTGCCCCAGACTTAAGGATGAGAAGAAGAGAGGAAAAATCTTTCCTCTGCATGTTCGGTCCTCACACTTACCCACAGCTGTAGAAAACAGGATGCTCAGTGAAAGTATTCAGAAACAGCTTCTGGCCCTCAGCTGCCTCTGGCAGGAAGCTGAATAAAAACCTGAACCACCATGATATTCCTAAACAATGTTTAAGGGAAAAGCTAAACGTCCTCTTAAACTTATGCACAGCCATACAGCCACACAGCCACACAGCCACACTCACATGTTTGGGTAGCTCATACAGGGCTGTGTACATTGGGGAATGGGAATACTCTTCTCTGGGAATTAATGGAATGAACATTTCATAGAATCATAGGATGGGTTTGTGTTGGAAGGGACCTTAAAGCTCCTCCAGCTCCAGCCACTGCCATGGGCAGGGACACCTTCCACTAGAGCAGCTTACTCCAAACCCCTGTGTCCAACCTGGCCTTGAACACTGCCAGGGATGGGGCAGCCACAGCTTCTCTGGGCACCCTGTG
>WYDI02039225.1:0-39812 GCA_009867235.2 Psittacus erithacus
CACCCAAGGCTCTGTCCAACCTGGCCTTGAACACTGCCAGGGATGGAGCATTCACAGCTTCCTTGGGCAGCCCATTCTAGTGCCTCACCACCCTAAATGTCCAAGACTGAAAATGTAGACAAGTCAGAATCATGGTTCTTACAGTAGTTTCCATTTTACAGTGTGTTACAGTTAAGTCTTTCATAAAACATCTCCTCAACACAAAGGAATGCAACAAATCATTCGCCAGCGGTTGAAAGAGGAATTTCTATTTTCTTTTAATCCGTGCACCAGACATGACAATAGCACTATAGGATGCTGCATTTCATATGCATGCTGTGTTCAAGCAGCAAAAGAACTACTTTTATTCAAAGGAGAAGTAACTCTGGATTTCCGTGGGTTTTGCTCCTGAAGTTTTAATTTTAAATGCATTACAATAGCAGGTTTGTACTTCTGTACTTTACATTATATTGATACAGTGAATTTAAAAGCAAAATGGATTGGAGGTCAAAGTGTGCCCTTTCTCATCTCAGAATAAGGTATGTATTTCACCACACAGAGGAGCAGAATTCTGTATCTCAGCATACAAAGTGATACTATTTTAGTTACAAAATACCACATGCTATTTCCCTTATATACTGCTATGAAATCCATGCAAAGAAACAATGTACTCCAGTGCAGCCTGGTGACAAAAGAGATAGACCCACCTCATACAGGTGGTATGAGAATTAATTAATGTTCAGGAGGCTCTTCAATTGCAGCCACTTTTCTACCATTACTGAAACCCATTTAATCATGCTGAGTACTTTGGTGCATACCCTAATATACACCATTTATACATTCATTCTCTGCAACCTTTTATGCACACTACCACTACATTCTCCATTAATATCACAAGCTAATACACTATGCTTTCTTCAGTTAGCTATCGACTTCCAGTTTTACTAACAGGTGTTACACAGACACATTTTTCACACAGAAAGATTATGTTGGGCATTAAAGAGGTCAGTAGCGAAAGGATAAACTTTATCACATTAAGCTGGAAACCTCTGTAAGTGTGAAAGGTCTGTGTCTTTTAGCAGTGCTTTTCTTTTAGCCATAAATATGCAATGGTGGTATACAAATATAAGGCAGAACTATATATGAGAATGCACTGTTGCTGAATCAGTGATGCAGCAGTCCTTCAAAATACTGTGATGTTAACCATCACTTTAAGACCATGAATTGTATATTCATAGTGAAAATACTGGTTTATTCTATTTTCAAATGAATTCAAGCATTATTAGCCAGGCTTTCAGACAACACGGAACTAAAATCAATTCCATCACTTTTGTTTATCCATTGCAATAAGTGACACATTGTTCTGAGAAATACAGATATTCTCTTTTGTCAAGCATTGTTTAATGTTGGTCTTGTTGAGCAATACCACCAAATGATGCTGGTGAGTCCAGCTTAAGAAAATGGGGGACAAAGCATCTACTGGCACAAAAGGACACAACTCTGGTGATGTTGTGAAGCTCAGGGCATGGCAAGCATCACTGTAACTCAGCAAAACTCTCAGTTGTGCTTGTACTGAAATAACAGCAGTCTTCTCTGATGCACACACATCCTTCGGGTGACACATAGTCAGGTTTTCTGGAGACACTGGGTGATTCTAAAGCGTTATTTCAGGTGCTCAGCATGCCTCAGGATCGGTCATGCTTAACACTTCAGACAACAAATATTTTAATGATTCATTTACTGTAAAATATAGTCATTATTATACATATAGGTAGAAACTCAGAAATTTAACGCTGGTTTTCTCCTGCACCTTGCATCTGATAGAATCATTTACTATTTGTAAAAGGGATGAGAAATGCTATGATAATATAATATTAGCATTTTGCTTTCACTTTTCAAATGTAGAAATAAATATACAAAGTACAAGGGCTCAGTAGTTTTTAATACTGCGTTTCCAAAGTTCTGGAGAAAATCCACTTCTAGTGGAAATTTTTTCACATGCCCTGTATCTCTGCACTATTTCATCTAGACATAAAACAGCAGTGAGAGGAGGAATTAGTCTTACAGATATAACCTGACTTCAAAGGAGATTAAGGCCAGTTATTTACACCAGCATATCCCCCATTGATTTGCTAGTCTGCAGTAAATCTGAACCTAAAGGTACATCTGGAAACAAACAACAAGATATGAAAGTCATTATAATTCATAAAAATCTAATCATTCATATAGATTTTTCCTATCCATGGTTTTGTCTAAAACATCCTTCTGTAATTATTATATTGGAAGCTATGAATAATTACCTTTAAATGTCTTATAAAGTCAAGGCAAAGATGGATTATATATCTGATAATCTACTTTGGATCAAGAAACCAAAGACCTTACTAGTTTCTCATGTAAACATGTGCAATTTCAGTGAATGCTCTCCATCATACAGAGATTTCATCATGGAAACATATTTAAAAATGCAGAAATGTCCGTGTTGCATTCTTGTATTTCTCTTTTACAATGTTACCCTTTGTCTTTTAGAAACTAGCACTGGTTTTGTACTGTACCATATACAAGTTTAGTTTTATAGTCTCATATTATTTTGTAATGAATACTAGAAATCAATGACCACAGAAGTCAAAAGACCAGGGTGCAAATTAGAAAAATTCTCAAGTGTGGTGAAGTTGTCATTTTTAGGTACAACTATATATTATCAATATAATAATGAAAGAAAGAAAGAGAGTCTGTGTTGTTATATCTGTAAATAATGTGTTGTACACACCTCAGTTTCAGTAAGTTCTTGTAAGTGCATGAGCTTTATTTAATCAAGCCATTTCTATCCTCAGTTCTCTAATTCCTGAAGAAGAGTCTGAGAAGTACTAAACCCATTCAGGAGGCAGTATAGTCAAACTTTACATGCAAAAAGGATGCTTAGATTAAATAAATACAAAGTGACTCATGGTAGCCATAGAAGAATAGAATTTCATTAAAACCTGTAAAATCTGCATAATTCCTTCCTTCTCCCCACTGACAGAAGTGCAAAACCCAGAGTTTCATCATTGTTATGGCTCCTTTGAATTCCACTTCCCACCTGCTTCTCCTGCAAATCTGACAGTTTATCCTAATAGCCAGCCCAACAAATTCACTGTCAAGGCCCTGAGTGCACTCCCCTGCTCCAGGAGCTTAACTGGCCACATCCAAGACAAGCTGATAAGATCTGTTTTGAAGAAAGACCTAAAAAAACCCACAGTGAGTGTTCTTCTCATGGCAGCTGCTTTAAAGCTGAAGCTTTCCCTTTTGAACCAGACAAATACAAGTCCATGGAACCTGATGGAGTGCATGGGAACTGGCTTATGTCTTTGTGATGCCACTTTTGATTGTCTTTGCAATGCTGTGGTGATGTCGGGAGATTCCTGAGCTTTGGAAGAAGGCAAATGTGACTCCTGTCTTCAAGGAGGGCAAGGAGGGTCCCGAGAACAAACAGCCAGTCAGCCTTACCTCATGCCCTAGGAAGGTGATGGAGCAAATAATCTTGGAAACCATTTGATGATACATTAAGGACAAGGAGGTGCCTAGGAATAGTCAGCATGGATTTATGAAAGGCAAATCATGTCTAACTGACTTGATAGCCTTCTCTGGTGTGATGGCTGGCTTGATGATAAGAAGAGAGCAGTCGATGTTTATCATGACTTCCATTAGGCTTTCAATACTGTCTCCCGTAATGTTTCCTGTAACATTCTCATAGACAAACCAAGGTACAGCCAAGGTAAGTGGACAATGAAGTGTGCTGGAAATTGACTGAATGGCTGGGCCCAGGAGGTCGTGATCAGTGGCACAAAGTCCAGCAGGTAACTAGTAGAGTATCCAAAAGGTAGATACTGCGTCCAATACTGACTAATCTCTTTATTAATGACCTAGATGATAAGACAGAATGCACCCTCAGCAAGTTTGTAGATTACACAAAACTGAGAGGAATGGTTGGTATGCCAGATAGTTGTGCTGCCATTTAGAGGGACCTTGACAGGTTGGAGAAGTGGGCAAGCAGGAACCTTATAAAGTTCAATGAAGGGAAATGCCAAGTCCTACAGCTGGGAAGGAACAGCCACATGCACCAGTACTATACTGGTATAGTACTGGTATAGTACTTTCCAGGAGCTGACTGGCTGGAAAGCAGCCTTGCAAAAAAACAACTGAGGGTCTTGATGAACAACAGATTGACCATGAGCCAGCCACATGTCCTTGTCATAAAGAAGCTTTACAATGTCCTGAGCTGCACTGAGAGAAGTGTTGAAGAAAGGGGTCCTTCCCTTCTGCTCAGCTCTAGTGAGGCCACATCTGGAGTGAAGGGTCCAGTTCTGGGCTCCCCGATACTCAAGAGAGATGGCTATACTAGATCAAATCCAGCAAAGGGCCACTAAGATGATTAAAGGCTTGGAGCATATGACGTAGAAGAAGAGGCTGAGAGAGCTGGGATTGCTTAGCCTTGAGCAGAGAAGGCTCAGGAGGATCTTATCAAAGTACATAAATCCTATGCAAAAGGAAGTAAAGAAGACGGAGCCAGGTTCTTCTCAGTGGTGTCCAGTGACAGAACAAGGTGCAGTGGGCACAAACTGAATTAGAAGAATTTTGTTTCAACATAAGAAAAAGTTTATTTGCTTTTTATTTGAAGGGGACTGAGCATTGGCACAGGTTTCTCTGACAGACTATGGAATCTTCATCACTGGAATTACTCAAAATCCTACTGGACATGCCCTGAGCAATCAGTCTGCTCTGGTCTATTCTGCTTTGAGCAGGTGCTTGGACTTGGCAATCTCCAGGACTGCCTTCCAATGTCAGCAATTCTGTGATTCTGCAATCCCTCCTCAGTGGCTTTTGCAGGACCCTTTGGCAGCATGTTTTCCAAGACACAAAGGAAAAAGAAGCACCATCAGCACAAGGATGTTAGCAGTAAATAACTGTCCCCTGGGATGCCTGGGGATCTAATCCTTATTGTTCTAAAACTGAAAAAGAGCAAATTGAACAACACGTGCTAGGTAGCACCAGTCTGTAACCAAAAGACTGGTCTCCTTTGCAATGCAGTGTGTTGGTAATGCAATGAGCAGTAGCTCTCTGCCATTGCAAGGCTGTGTTGAAAAGCAAGGTATGCAGGGAACCTCAGGGACCTGATTTACTTTTTTGCTCTCTCAGTGTCTTGCATTAGGTATACGTTAGGTAAACCAATACCTTAAGTGAAGAAGAATACAAAAACCAAGCAAAAATCTTCCCCCCCAAATAAACTGAAAATAAAGCTCTAATTACAAAGAAATAATTCACTGCCAAGCAGAACGTCACAGAACAGGACTGGTATGACTGGAAGACATGTCAAAACTGAATTTCAGGAAAGGACATAATTTCTTCCTAAGTCTCATGAAAAACAGCAAAACATCTTCAGCACAAGTGCTGTAAGTACATTTAATTCAACCTATATGCTGAACTATGGAAATGGCCAGGAATATTTATCTGTGGCTAATATAGTGTTCCTTTTTTGGCACCTCCTTACACACTGTACATTCTCTACAGCCCAGTCACGCAGTATAAGCCAGATTTCTTTCTCAAAAGCTAACTCAAATTCACTATTCTCATATCTTCATAAGGGCTCTTAAATATACTTTTGCACAGGATCCTCTCATCTGCTTATGACAGAAAACTGCCGCCCACCATTAAAATAAGAAAGGAGATAACCAAAATACTGCAAAAGTACATTCCTCTTGCTATCTAGTACATGTTAGATCATTTATCCAATTAAATTGTAATTTCCTTTGGATCAGACACATGTGCAGTGCACAGTTTTGGTTTCCAAATAAAGACTGAAAAATGCCAAACAGAGAAACAACAACGAGGTACACAGCTGAGGGTGCAGGGGATCCCTGAGTTGTCCTTTACCTTTGACAGCAAAAGCTTCCTGTGCTAGGTCATAAATGTAATTTTGATAGCTACACAAACAACTTCAAACAAGCTTATATTGGTATATATTCATGAAGCCGTTGCTGCAGGTGGATTACTTCAGATACCACCTTATCTGTAGCCCTGCCAGAGAGCCACTGCACCAACCCTGATGGGGCACTGAAAAGCCAATCCTACTGCCATTGAAAGAAATTGAAAAATTCCCTTTACTGCAGTAAAATAAGTAAAACCCTAATTTCAGTGCTTCCACTAATACTGTTGTCACTCAGTGATATCATACCATGAAAATGTCCTTTATACAAGAATTAGGGATTTTTTAAAAAAAAAAAAAACCCTAAACCCTCCAATGGAAATAAAATGCTTGATGTAATACCTGAAAATCTGGTTGAAGACCTACTAGAACTACTAATATGGCTAATCTTCAAATGAGTAGACATTTCCGTTCGAAGCATCATATCAGCATTGCCAGTGTTCCCTTCAAGCGAAAGATTTTCATTTACTTCTTTCCTCTGACAAATATCTTTCCTACTGACTTATCATAGGCCTGTATTATCTTCCTATGGGCTTATAAAATAAAACAGATTGTTTGAAACAGTTCCAGTTCTGTGTATGCATCAAGAACAGATGCATAAGATGCATACACATAAGATGCTCTTAACACACAGCCACCTGCTGACAACCAGTTGTACTCATTTTAAATCCTTAAAACCAGAGCTTGTTGGTATCACATAGAATCATAGAATCGTTTGGGTTGGAAGGTCATCTAGTCCAACCTCCCTACATGCTGAGAATTAGAAAATAAAGCATAGAAATTACATAAGACAATCTCAACTAGCAGAAACCTTTTACTTCTACTCAGTTGAATTCGGACTGCTGTCCGTTTGTAGAAAACAAGAGTTCTTGGCTGCTTTGTTCTCCTGGCTTTTTATTCAGAGCAGCCCTGTGGAGAAGGACTTGGGGGTGTTGGTCGATGAGAAACTTAACATGAGCTGGCAGTGTGCGCTCGCAGCCCAGAAAGCCAACCGTATCCTGGGCTGCGTCAAAAGGAGCGTAACCAGCAGGTTGAAGGAGGCAATCCTGCCCCTCTGCTCTGCTCTTGTGAGACCTCACTTGGAGTATTGTGTGCAGTTCTGGTGTCCTCAACATAAGAAGGACATGGAACTGTTGGAACAAGTCCAGAGGAGGGCCACGAGGATGATCAGCGGACTGGAGCACCTCCCATATGAAGACAGGCTGAGAAAATTTGGGCTGTTCAGCCTGAGGAAGAGAAGGCTGCATGGAGACCTCATAGCAGCCTTCCAGTATCTGAAGGGGGCCATAGGGATGCTGGGGAGGGACTCTTCATTAGGGACTGTAGTGACAGGACAAGGGATAAGGGGTTCAAATTTAAACAGGAGAAGTTTAGCTTGGATACGAGGAAGAGGTTCTTTACTGTGAGGGTGGTGAGGCACTGGAATGGGTTGTCCAAGGAAGTTGTGAATGCTCCATCCCTGGAAGTGTTCAAGGCCAAGTTGGACAGAGCCTTGGGTGACATGGTTCAGTGTGAGGTGTCCCTGCCCATGGCAAGGGAGTTGGAATTTGATGATCTTAAGGTCCTTTCCAACCCTAACTATTCTATGATTCTATCTGTATAAAAAGGCTGTGAGGGAGAGAAGGTAAAAAGCAAGTCATTAAACCCAAACATAAATATGCATCAACCCTGTTGAATCTTTAACCATTTGTAAATCTGCACAGATGCTACATGTGATACTTGAGACAGATCCCTTTTGGCAGTTACCAGCAGTTCTAGATTTATTTTCAGAGGTGGCCAAATTTCTGTTTACCCTGATTCTGTCCTGTAATTAAACAAGCTGCCAGAGCCAGAGGGAAACAGCATGCTGTGACAAAGCATATCTCTGACCAGCATCTGGATCAAGAATGCCTGATGGAGCAGCTGCCTATGAAAGACATGTTCAATTTGGAAGCGTTAAACTGTCCTGTTTTCAGACTGATAATTTCACTGTGCTCTGCCTCTTGCACCTGGGGACACTGGAGATTCCATCACCTGTGCAGGCCTGAGGTGCTATGATAAATCACCTGCATTTCATCACTTTTTAAAGCAAACAGCCAATGCAAGTGCTGGAGTATTAGGTGGTAAGTACTTATGATGGCTTAAGGCTATGCAAAACCAGAATACTTTCTCCAAATCCTGATGACTATTTATTTCTGCCTAGAGCTGTTTGAAGAAATGAGGGGGGTGCATACATGAGACCCTTAGGTATCTGTTTCCTTCTCAGGGTTGTACAAAAGCAGTCTAGCAAGATACAGTGCAGTCATTGATCTAGCAACATTGAGTTCGCTTTTTGCTTTTGCTGTCCTGAAACGTCTCCAGTGTGACTAGTAGACAGCTGCTGCCTGGGGATGCACCTGGCTGTGCTGCCATCCTGCACAACCCTGCAGCTCAGCGACTGTGGAACTTTAACTCGTCCTAACTTGAGTCCTGTTCATACACCAAAATAAACCAAAAACCACTTTCCTAGAGACTAAATCAGCCAGCCTGGCCCGTCAATAGAGGGCAGTCCTACACTGGGCTGGATTTCTGTGACTAAACACATTATCTAGGACAGAAATGATCCATTTTAAGGGATCATGGGTCTACATGTATCCACTGTAAGAAGTAAAATGAACATTTTACACTGATAGGGAAGAAACAGCATCACAGAAAAAAATGTGCTATACAGAAAGAAAGTAAATAAGAATATAGTAGATATATGGAAACAGGGTAAGGTGCCGCAGTTACATCTGTGGAAATAATACAAAATGCGACCAATATCCACAAGGTTGTCCAGGAACAGCACCAAGTTTTAGGCTAAAATGGCAGACTGGCCCAATAAAATGTCTCTCAAAACAAGTAGGCAGCGCTGGCAGACCTCAGCAGAGACAGCCAAAACCTTTGCAAAACACCTGCAGCCAGAAGCCTTTGAGAGTCCTTTCTGAGCAGCTCCAACCTCCCAGGCCTGCACTCAGCCCAAACACAGCTTGCTCATCGACCTCTTCTAGAGGATGCAGCTGAGGAGGCAGCCAGTGCACACATTCCCACCACATCCCTCATTTCTACACTTCCCCTAAAAACTGAACTTAACTGATATTAACACTTAACTCTTAGTGTTAAAACAGGCTGACCTTTTACCTTGAATATGCTTATAGTAGTATATTGTGCATATAAACATGCAGCCTATTCTCTTCCCCAATAGTCCACAAGAGTTACTACATCAGTACTGCTTTCTTCTTTCCTTAAAAACAAAATAACCCAAACCCAAGACATTAAAAAATCACAAGTAAGCCAAAGTTTGGCTGAGAAAGTTGTTGAGACAGAGGCTTTGGCTCAATGCCCATCAAAAATCAGTAGAAGTCTTTCCATTTACTTAATGGATTTTGTCTGAGCCCTAAATGAAGAGGGCAGGGGAGGGAAATCTGTGCTAATTACCCACTAACAAAGAAGTGGTTTGAAATAATCTGCTGCCATCTGCCTTTGTTTTGCTGCCCCCTCTGCTGGGCCTGAACTGAAAATCCATCAGATGAATAGAGAACTACTTAATGAAAGAATGATCTCTTTACATTTCCACCTTCAGCAAGAACTACCTTTATTGACCATGTGGGAGATTTCTTTGCATAATTACAACAAGCCACCAGAAAACTGAGAGGTTACAGCTGTTACATATGTATGTATATATGCCATGCAAGTCATAAAAATAAGTAGATTTCTTCAATCTCAACAAGCTGCTATAAGATTTCTATTGTAGTAAGAGGGACCAATAGCATTATCTGGCTTTGGGGGTAGAAAGACATTTAAGTCTCTTTTAATAAAAGATTGGTAACATTTCATGTGATTGCTCAACTCCCTCCAACTATATGGACACGGAGCTGATCATGGGAATCTAATGCCGTTGCATGCAGTGTTATACATGTACATGTCTACCTGGCGAAGAAAAAAGAGAGATGAAAAGCTGTGGAGGACCAGATTATTGGATTTGTTCTAACACGACCCTCTTTTTAGAGTAACCACCTATAAGGAAGAGTACAGAAGCTTAGCAACAATCTGATAAAAGAGTATTCGGTCAGAGCTGCAGAGGAAAAGAAGAGACACAGATGATCACTTGTTTAGGGGATGTGAAGTCTATTTCTATGGGAAAAAGTGGCAGGCACAACACAGTGTGAATGTGTTTTCCTGAGACCATCACAATTCAAGATCAGCATAAGATGATCTGTAATAAATAGATTCTGGGGAATTTCTCTGGGTCTAGTCACACAAAAAAAGAGCACTCATACAATTGAGGCCCACAGAATGTTTTGGGCTGCCTTCCCAAAGTATCCAGAAGGTTTTACTGACTCCAGCTCCAAAGAAATTACTTCCTAATTTCAAATCTGCAAAAGACCCAAGCAGGAGTTGCAATTTTCCCAGCATACTACGTTTTACAGGCAAAATGAAGTTTTGGTATAACTTTACAGGAGTTCAGTGGCATTTCAGAAGAGATAAATTTGTATGACATGCATGTCTAAAGGTCACAGAACAATGATAAAATATTTAACCTTGGTGACTCAGGTCAGGCTTTTAGGCTCCGAAGTTACTCTGCAATAAGGCGTCACAGAAACAATCATTCTCAGTCACTCATCACAGGAACATGGGTGAATATGACAGTGGATATTCCAGCTCTGGGTGTGTTTAAGAGCTCTCCTATCAGGTCTGCAGTGGTAGTAATATGCTCCTAGTATCCGTCAGAAAGAGAACAGATCAAATGTGACCATGAGATAAGGCAGGCAGCCCCGTATCTTCTCTAACACATTCCACTCCATTTGAGAAACTAAGCAAGACTGGGCCAGGTGTTGCTTGAATGTTAGATCACCAGGAAAACATGCTTGGCTGGAGCAAAATGATAAACAGCATGATTTCTTAAGAATCATCCAGACTTATCAATGCTCAATTGCTCTAGCTGCACCATCAGTGAAAGGGTCTAGTAGCTTCATGCTCTGAAGTGTTTTGACCCACGCTAATTGTCTTTGTCAGGCATATTGCTCAATGGTCAGAGTCAAAAACAGCAAAGCCAAAGCTGAGGGGGCAGGAGACAGCTACAAGGGCTGGGGCCAGTGGGGGAGGCACAAAGAGAAATCTGAGGTCATGAGGAGGGCAAGGACAAGGACTTTGGAGCCGAGGGGTGGGGGGCAGGAAGCTGCAAGTGAGCAGTGGTAGAAAGTGAAGGGTGAATGGTGAGGCACAGTTGTTCACGTCTGGGAAATATTAACCTTAGGGCACAAACCCATTCCCTTCCTTCTTGCAACCTGACCCACCTAAACGCAGTCCTGAGAGAAACCAGTAGGTGTTGGGTACACCACAGACCAACCCAATGGCTAACAGCTACTTCTGCTCCTAAGGGATTCTTAAGGCGGCTACACACATTTGAAAATAGTCTCAGTGCAAAAAAAAAGACCTCTTGGAGTCTGAAAGATGATTGTGGATATTTTACAGGGATGGATACAGAGGCAGGCCAGCTCTGGACAGAAGGTATTTAACTCCTAAGTCAGGCATGGACTTCAAACGAGGTCTGACAGTCATCTGACTTTGAGAGCTCCTGCAGCTTACCAAGAGCCTTTTTATTCAAAGAGTGAAAGTACTACCTGAGCAGGATCTAAAAGTAGTAAGTCATAGCAATGTTTTTCTCTGCCTGTTTCAATCTGTGGTCCCTAAAAATTCCCTAGTGGAAACTTCACATGCACATAAATTACTGTGTAGCATCTATGAATCTAGTTCCTGTTTGTGCATCCCTTAAAAATTACTGATCAAGGTCAGAGGTCAACACATCACAGGCTGAAACACACTGATTCAAATGACCTCAGGAAGGTCACCCATTAAGCTGTCTGACTATTACTGCCTTAGTCTTTATGTTTTGGATCAACCCAAAACACAATAATGGTTAATTCTAACTAAACTTTGAAGGCATGCCATATAAGACATAAACTAGAGATACTCCTTATCCAAGAAGATTTTTTAAATCTACTTTTTAATTAATTAGTACAGCTACCAAAGAAGCATGAGCTCACAGTTCAGTCTGGGAGTCAGGAGTTCTGGAGTGCTGCTTGAAGTCTGAAGCTCTTTAACATCTGCTATAATAATAATAATATTACTTTGCAGCTATGGGACAATTCCACACTTGATAGAATCATAGAATCACAGAATATTTTGGTTGGAAGTCACCTTAAAGCTCATCTAGTTCCAATTCTCCTGCCATGGGCAGGTACACTTCCACTAGACCAGGTTGCTCACTACCAGGGATGGGGCAGCCACAAAATAGAGGATGACAGCCTCAAGAGGATGACAGCCTCTCATTTTGTGGAGAGATGCTTAATGAAATAAAATTTAAATGCTTGTAAAATAAAAATTCATATTTCTTTCTGAATAATATTTTCCTTTCTTCCCATAGGAATATAATAAAGTGTAAAGATGCTAGAAACAAAGAAAAAAAATAACAGTAATTTAGTTTCATTTGGAATTTATACGCTTTTTGAAGTTGCAAATTTTGAAATGTAAAGATTTCAGATTATCCTTGGCATGATCAGAATAAATAAATATTAATTTTCCAGTACACTGGTTTCAATAATGAATCCCATTTCTGCTTATCATTACTGCTGTCACAATGCAGCTCTCAGGAAGTCAGCCTTCATCTAAATACTGCCCACAAATATGAAATGTTTTCCTATTTGAATTATGAAAAATTCATTCACATGTACAGTATTGCAAAGGGGGTAAATGAGGGCAAAGCCTGGCCTTCTGATTTTAATACCCAACTCTAAAATGTCTAAATTTGAATTAATGTTTGAAGAATTTCACACCACTAAACTACCTTTGCCAGGTTATTTTTTCCCATGTATACAGCATGTGCCCATCCATCAACACTCTCTTATTAAAATTATTGAAAACCAAAAAATAGTAAAATAAAACAAAATGCCCACCCACGAAAACTAAAACAAACAACATTTTTCTGGGCCAGATGGTTCACTGCAGCAAAGTATTAGTCTATTGTTCAAATAGGGTTTCAACATCAAAATCTTTGCTGGCCTCAGAACCATTTCCAGCCAATTACAGAGGATTTTAACTGGTAATCCAGCTTCTGCATATCCTTGCAGAGCAGCGAAATCACCTTTAGGAGGAGCCTTATCCCCTCCTGTACACCTAATAAAAACGCTCGATGGCTCCTTCAGAGCTGTTAGGCATTATAACATCCAATTTCATTTACAAAGATTCAGACAAAAAAGTAGAAAATGATGAAAAGCACACTCATCTTTCACTCCACGGTCTCACCTCAAAATAATCAGCTTTATCTAAGCCTTCTGTGATAGATGTTTGTCTAATTTGCTCTTCAAAACTTTCAGTGATAGTGCAGTAGTTGTTAACATAAATATTGAGAATAAATAACCAAACCTTTAACATGAACAGCCTGACAGAAATCAAGCAGAACCAGCGGCAGTGGAGATAGAAATCTGCTGAATAGTAAAAGCAGTTCAGAAACAGTTGTTATTTTGAGGACACAGTGAAGAATAGAAAATTGGGTCTTCATGAAAGGGATAAGAAATAATTCATTTAAGATAGGCATAGTCACAAGAGTGGTTCTAAGAGAAATCAGGATCAGACTTAGCCAAAACCAGGAAAGGGCCAAAAGGCTGAACAGAAGGTCAATTTTTGCAAATCTGAACCAACTCCTGTAATGTGCTACTTTTATTGCTAATGCTGCCATAAATACATCCGTTCACTTCTTGCACTCCCCTCTTAGATCAAGGGAGGCAAGGTACAGAAACACTTTATTCTGCATTAATCTTGCTCATGTGATTCGTTGGAGCTTTAAGAAAGAGAAGGAATATCCAAATTGATCCTTGGTGTCCTGGTTTGTCTTTCGTGACATTTGAACACTGGCCCAAGCAACGCCTCTGTCCAACTGATTTACCATCTTCAGTTGACAACTGATTCCAGCACCTAACAGACACCTCAGAGTTGAAATGTTTTTTAATGGACAATTTAATTCTCCTTTCCTACAGGTTAAGCCCCTGTAGGCACAAAGAAAATTTTATCCCATTCCTTTTTGGAGTTCTCTAACATCACTGAAGCCTGTGACTCACATATCCACCCAACCTTCTTATTTCCCAAACTACATAGCCCATATACCATGTTTTCCAGATCTCTCATCATTCCCACTTTTGTCTGGGTTTGTTCTGATTGGTCAATTTTTTTTCTTGAAGGGTGGTAAAAAAAACCTAGCCTAAAACTGCACACTCACTAAAGTGAAGCTGCATGCAAAACTACAAGTGCCTTCTCCTTCCCGTTAAACATGAGATGTGCAGTCCTTTTTTCATAGTGCTATGACCCCTGGGAGGAGAGACTTAAGCAAACTTGTTTAACTTGAAATGCAGTGAACAAGTACCAGGTGTGGGGTTAGTCACTGCACCTCAGCAAAGAGACAGTAAGATAGCAATTTAGTAACAGGGATTAGCACAATTGGTTAACTCCACCTCTAGTGCTCACTCCTTTCAACATCAGATGTGTACTTTGTCCCCTCTATGATGACTGTTTTCATGATGACTTTAGCAAAATGTTGCTAAGTACTCTGGCCTCCTCACCTCAACCTACAGCTCATTTTCCCTCCCTGTAAGACAGTGGGATGATTCTACCTCTTACAGCTAGTCATTTTATACTGAATGTTGTCTTGTCCCATTTATCTTTTTGTAAGATCGCACTCTTTGCCTGGCCAGCCAGATATGTCTCATGCAACTGTTTTATACTCTTCTTCAGTAGGTTCTACACACATCTCATCTCTACGCTGTCTTGCATATAGATCAAAGTTCAAAGATATTTCTTAGCTGAGATGCCAAACTCCTAGGTCACTGATTTTACCCATCTGACAGTTTTACTGCTGCTTGCTCAGGAAAAAGGGAGCATTAGTGGGGCCTGTGAAACTACAAGTAACATCCTCCTCCTCTTAAGGATCAGGACAGACTTCAAAAAGACACATTTTTCCTATTACTCTTCAGTCAACAATTGCATTTGCATTAGTTATGACAACTGCCATGCAAGTTGAAGCACAATGTCACTGAAGCAGCATGTCCTTGCAACACACACTGTCCCTGCCTTAGAGTTGTGGCAGAATTTACAGGGGGTATGTCACTTGGGGGGGTGCCTGGCAGTGGCTGCACTGGTTGCATGTCTCTGTAGAGACCTCAGGAAGAGGCATGGGATCAAGGAAAGCTAAGGTCCTGCAAGACCAAAATTTCCAATTCTCCACTTTCCTATTTGGAAAAATCCTCAAAGTTGCTGCAATTTCTGTATGGTTTCCAAGGGGCACTCTCCCTTCCCTTTCACATGCAGAGGTAGGAAGAGACAAACTGTCTGACAAAATATCTCCTCCTTCATCCCTATTTTCTCCCTCCACAACAGGACAAGCTAGTATATACACAACTTTTTTGACAGAGAACTGTTTACTGTTCCCTATCTCCTGCTCTCCATGATATATCATCAATGTCAAACTGCAGAACTGTAACAAAACTTAATGTCATAGAAAACAGGAAAAGAATGGGTTAACAGAACAGTCCCCACACACCTGCAAGCCCTGAGCCTGAGTAGAAAGAGATAAAAGTCTGGGCTCAGCTTCTCAGTGGGAAGTTTGTTGGTCTAAGCTTGCTCTGAAGAAAGGAGTTATTTACTTCACCAAGTTGCTAAGGACATTACTTCCCAGAAAACAATTTGCCCTGGTCTGAAAGGTTGTTTGTTTGTTTCTTAATAGCTGATAAGTGCCCTAAAGCTGAGGATTGAAGCTGGTGCCAGCCTGACTGCTAGAGAAGCCTGGTGAGTAATGAAATGCTGTGAGTGACTCTTCATGCCCTAAAAAGGCTAGTGAAGAAAAACCGATCCCTTTTTTTTTTTTGACAACCAGGTATCTTCCTGTTCCTGACCCTGGGGGTGCCCTGAGTGGTGGCGGCAAGGGCCTCCAGTCTTTCCCTGACCAGCAGCAACAGGGTTTCCTGGGGTGGGTGCTGGCCCTTGGCCAGGCTGTTGCCTGAGAGCCAGGGTCTGAGGGTCCTGGCCTTGTGTTCCTTGTGCAATAGTGATTGGACAGCTCTGAGAAACGGAGCCTGACTTCAGAGCCAAAAACTACACTGTATTTGTTTCCATAGGCATGCATAAAAAACCCTACCTTTGTACCTGTGCAGTGAACAGAAGTTGCTGCTCCCATGCCTGTAGGAGTAACACTAAATACCTCTACTGTATGCATTAATCCAGGCCGTAAGCTTATTCACAGGCTCTAAAATCAGAAGCTGAGACACCCTAATTACAGCATTAGAGCAAATCAACCCTAATCTGTTGATTTGCTCTAATGCTGAGAGGCTTCAGATGAGATCGGCTTCCCCTGGTACTGTATTAGCTGTAACTAGGTAACATCTAGTATGTAACTCACACACAGCAGAACCCTCTCAATTCCTTTCCTGGGCAAATCACTGAAGAAGACTACCTTTAAACCCAGCCGGGGCTCCGCTCCGCCGTGACAAGCTACTTGGGCCGGGCTGCCCGGGCAGCACTCCCCGCGTTCCGGGCACCGTCGGGAGAGGCCGGGCTGTGTGTCCGGACCGCCCCGCCGCGGGGAGGAGCACCGCACACAACACTTAACCTTCGCGGCCCGAGTTGTCCCGAGGCCGGGACCGGTCATGGAGGCGGCGCGGGACTACGTGGGCTTGCTGGTGCGGTGAGTAATGGGCGCCCTACTCAGCCCATATCGTCCACACTCCCCGGCCCTGACGGGCAAGTGCCGCCTGCCTCCCCGCTGGTCTCGGCCGGGGGAAGCGCGGGGAGAGCCGAGGCTGCATAACTGTCGGCGTCCGGGAGCGAAGGGCGGTTGCCAGGCACAGTGTGAGAGCTAATCACAGCCGGCCTGTGCGCGTATTAAATCTGCTGAACGCTGTGTGGGAGGAGCAAGCTCTCGCAGCCTTTGGAGCCTCAGACGAAGTTCCGAGGGCAATGCGAGCAGGAGGTTTTCAGCCTTAACCCCGTCTGAGGTCTAATGTCTGGGACGCGTTATCCTCTCGGCTGTGGGGAAGCTGCCGGCCGTCTGGTGTGCAAGGAGCTGGTGCGGGGGTCGTGGGGCCTCTTGTACCCGGTGGCAGCATGACCAGGATTCCTGGCCCCTGCTTACATTTCGGGTGTGCTGATCACGTCCAGAAAGGTTTGTTTATATGCTGCCCACAAATGGTTCTACTCCTAGCTGCTGTCCCGGTATCTCTACATACAGTTAGTGTCTTAGCAGAGAAACCACGTCTGCGCTCTAGTTGAGCCCTAAGTCTCCCGACTGATTTCTGGCTTTTGTTTTTGCTTCACTGTTACTGCATTTGTCATTTGCCTGTGAACTCTAACCTAAAAGTCAAATCCTGCCGTATTCTGAAGCCACATGTGTTGTGCAATGTTGATTTATTTTTTTCAGAGTGAGGCTGAAGACCATTGCACCACATTCTTAGACAAACATACAAAGCATATTGCAAGCAAAGATAAAGGGAGAAATGTGTGTATAGGGCTCAGGGTAAGCTTTTGATCTCCTGGTTCTCCTAAAAGCAATTAATTCATCTGTCCCACCAGCCTTGATGCTACACTGAATGCTTGGGGGAGTATCTGTGAGTCCCTCTCTTGCAGGTTGTAGTTATACAAAACAAACTGGACAAGATGCCAGAGTTTGAAGATGTTTGCTCTTTCAGTTAAAAATACATTCTTGTGTGTTGCACTGACATAGAATCTCTCCTTTAGGGAAGAGTGAGGACTTGATCCTTTTGACTTTGAAGAATAATAGAACAGCAGTGTTGTCAGTATCCAACATGTTACTTGACTTTCTCATAAAGCTGACTGCACTTTGGTATGTTCCTTTCCACCTCTTGTTTCCAGACTTAGCTTGATCAGCTTTCAATAGGAAATTATTTTGGTAACTCCAAATCTAGCAGAGGAATTCCCTGCATCAGGAGTCAGTTTGTCTGGTTTCTGAGGACAGCTGCAGCAGAAAAGATCTTTCCAGGAGCCCTGAACCTAGACTCTGTTGCCTTTGTGTGTGTGTGTGTAAACAGAGAAAAAACAAGCTTTCAGTAGCAGGCTCAGCAATGAAAGGGTTCACACTCTGTTTGTCTGGCCTGTTTTTTAATCACACTGTCTTTTGTTTCCTAGTACTTCTCATTAACTGAAACCTCAGCCTGTACTGGAGCTTCATAAGCATATGTAGTTTAAAGATGATATTGACTGGTTTTATTGAAATGCAGGTGAAGTGGCATCAATGTTAACACTTGGACCCTTGTTAAGTGACTGTCTGGTGGAGCTAATGGAAGTCCTGGTTTATTAATCTGTTTTGTTATATTTCTATCTGGCTTTTTACATCTGATAGAACTAGGCAGCAGTGTGTGGTGATTGATCTTGAATCCTGAAGAAGCTTCTCAGAGTTGCAAAATACGGTTTATATAGTTGGTTGTTCTAAAGCCTGAGATTGAACACTGCTAGCTCAAGTCCTGGCCCTGAGCTGCGCTGCTAAAGCTTTTCATTCTGTATCGGGATGTATGTTTTGGCTTTTTTCCTTATGCTTTGTCTTTTGTGAATGGCAACTTGGCTTAAGTACTGGGAAATAAAACTGTTCAATGGAGCTGGTAATTTCTGTCTTTAAAAAAAGAAAAATCTTGGCAGTGCTGTCATATATACCACTCAACTATTCTATGTGCTGGTTTTCAAATGTGTGAGAGGGAACAGGATGTAACTAGCTGTGAAAGCAGCGTCTCTTGAACCTTGAGTGTTTTGCTTTCTGACACCAGGGTACCCCGTGAATTGGAGTCACCAGCCCCAAGGTAGATGAGCAGGCTTCATATCTGAGGAAAAGACCCAAGTGATTCAGAATGGAAGCTGCCCACAGACCAGCAGGGTGACTGGGGGCTACTAACTTAGTGAAGAGATTAACAAACACTCCCTCTTATAGCATGCTTCCTTGTCTGTGGAGCTTCAATGCCTTTGTCAGTGCTACTGTGTCACGTTGTCTCCCTCCCAAGTCTTGACTCTTCTCCAGGAGGAAAGTGCTTATTAGCATTTTAATTTGAAACAGTGCCTGTCTCCTGAAAACTGTATTGACTTCTCATCCTCACTAGCTTTGTTACAGGAAGGAGAGAGATGTCCATCAGCCATGGGTATATATGCAAACTGTTGAAAGCCAGGGACCGTTAAAAAAAAAAAAAAACAAAACCAAAAAAACCAACAAAACCAAATGCTCCAATAATGCCTGAGGAGCTTTTGAGGAAGGTAAGTTTTGATGTACAAAGGAAAGGCAATAGACCAAAGTTCTGTAGAAAACTCATTCAGAATGATAGCAGAAAGTAAATTAATTGCTGAAACTCTATCTGGACAGTCACAAAAATTACCTTCTACATATTACAGAAATATGCTTAAAGACCAAATAAGAGATTTGGAAGAGAGTTATTTTCCCTGGTCAGTGTGGACTTGAACGAAATATGTGACTGAGACATAATTAATTGAGTAACTTTATGCCATTTCATCATTGTTTCAAGAATTCCTGTATTCATTCCCTGGCTGCATGAAGAGACTGTCAGTTCACTCCCTTCCCCCTCTATCTGAGAATAGATTTTCCTACATAAAGATCTTTTACACCTATGTGGATGAATAAAATTGGGGTGCATCCCTTTCCCAGCCCTGTGCAATTCGGTATTAAGGAGCAAAAAGTATACAGGGGACAAAGTCCAGGAGTGTGGAGGACAAAGTACTGTCTGCCTTTAAAAGACTTGTTAGAGATCAGTCCTTTCCAGCTGTCATTCAGAAAGTGATTTTTGGCAATCTGGCTATTGAATTAACCAATGTAATTTGGCAGCTAAAAGCTGTCATTAAATGTAGATGGGAGCAGGTAGTTACCAGTGTTGTGTATTCAGTTTACCTAAGGGAACCTAAACAGTCACTATTAAAAAATGGGATTGCTCAGGAAAATTTAAAACCTCTTTCTAAAAGTGTTTGAATCTTCCAGCCCCTTTGGCAGTCTTGTCCAACACTATGCATTTATATACTTTGATCTTAATTTTCATTTCATTTGACTTATTTTGATACATGAGGGTAGAAGTTTTATTTTCTGATTTTCACAACTAGATGAAGTTTTATTGACTGTAGATATTATTTACAAGATAAACACCTCAGCTGGAAGACAAGCATAACTGTATCAAAATGCTAGGTGCTTTGAACATGGGTAATATGTTCAGTCTTCCAAAACCAAACACAAATAATTAGTTGGAAGTAGTCTGATGTGTTGTCTCATTGAGTGTTTTTGTTGCAGGTAAAGAGAATGAGCTAAGTAGCTGAATGCAGTAAGAGCTGCCTTTCTAGTTCAGAGTTAAAACCTGTTAGCCTCAATGTAATCATGACCTTGACATCAGCTGGCCCATATCTACTGGGAATGTTTTTAATTTTGGAAGTGTTTTCAAATGTCACTGGCAAGAAAAAGCTCAGAGATGATGTGTCTGTAGGGCTATATAGTGTTTAGTTTTGAAAGCAAGCTGCATGTGTCTGATATAACCTGTGAATTACTCGTATAATGTGCTTACCTCATTGAACTCAACAGTCCTTCTCCTTGCAGTACTCAATGTGACTATTTTTGTAACTATGGTGAATTTTTATTTGTCTTAGATCTTTGGTATCCATGGGAGCATCTGTGGGAGCAGTAACAAAACAGACCCTGTTCCCTCCTCTCATGCCTGCAGGGCGACCTTTCCGTGTGTCGAATGCCTCTCGAAGCAGCCGGAAAGGAATTGTTGCAAGCAGTCTTCAAGAGCTCATCAGCAAGGTATAGCAAACAGCCACAGTCTGTATGAAACTTAGTGAAGTACAGTATCACAGAAAGCAACCCACAGGCCCTTATTCTTCTAAAAATCATTACTGGGGAAGTTGGGAGAATATGTCAGATAAGTAAGTCTCATTATGAAAGGATGGGTCCTCTTTTGAATGCTAAAAATCTACTATGTTTTTTGCAGACTTTAGATGCCTTTCTTATATCTGCTGGAATAGTTACTCTGGTTTTGGAGGAAGATGGCACGGTTGTGGACACGGAAGAGTTCTTCAAGTCTCTGGATGATAATACACACTTCATGGTTCTAGAAAAAGGACAGAAATGGACACAAGTAAGTGTTGAATGCCTCCCTCACTTGAACAGAAGTGGATGAAAGGATTTCTGTGGCTCTAAAATTGTTTGGAAAAGGGGGCAGAACAGGAAGAAAACTTCCCCTAAAGAAGGCAAGGTATCAATGTAAAATGGGTGCTGCCTTGTGAATACAGTAATGGTTTAGTGAAGGTTAGAAAAATGCCTATGTTTAATCTTTCAAACAGCTAAAAGTTGTTGTCATCAAAACCTAATGTTAGTCTACATGCATCAGTATCTTTTAAGAATTACTAAGTCTGGCTAGCTTTAGCCTTCTGCTCATATCAACTCAGTGTCCAATTTGTGTTTTTGTGGGGGAATAATCATCTGTGCATTAGTAAGATAGAATCAAACTCCTAACGGTCTTCCCATGAAATAGTTGTTGCTAGAAAGCTAGCATCAAAATTTCGCCTACCAGGTGCGGAGCTGGCAGAGGAGCTGTAAGCAGGCCTACCATTTTTGTTTGTATATAGATGGCTTAATTGTGTGTCTCTCTTTTCTCAGTCTCCTGTTGCAGTGTGGGCAGTTTGTACGTTTTTCCCCAAGATACCTTACTGGCTTTTCAATGTGCTGCATCTGAGCTGTGAGGTCCAAGAGCAGAAAAGAAATTGCAGCCAGGGTATGACTCTACCTTGACTGCCTTATGTTCTCTGGCACAGCAGCAGAACAAGTTTGAATGCTGCTCCCCTTCAGCATGTTCTGAATGACAGCAGAAGGGCTGCTGCAGCTTCACAAATCATCTGGAGTGTAGCACAAGCTCTGTCATGCTTTATCCAAATATTCTGGGTGCTAACAGAGGGCATACACTACCAAGCATACCAACTACTTGTACATGTCCAAAACTGTTGTTGATAGGGGGCCCTGTTGCTGAAGCTCAGAGACTGTCAAAGTAGAACAGGCATAAAATTGCTGGCTAATGATATACTACAGTGTTTAACTTAGTTTGACTTATCATGGCCCTGTCTGAGCGCTGGGGTGACAAGTACAAAAAGGCCCAGTCTTACACAACTTTATTGCTTCATTTAGTGTGAAAAAATAGCTTGGCAGCTGCCAAGTCATTAACCTTGAGTGGAATGTGCTGAGCAGAGTATCCCACTTATCCACTAGATGTCTCTGTAAATATGGGTTTTCTTTACTATTTATTTGGGGTTTTTTTTCCCCCTTGAAGCAAGATCCTGAAAGCATCACTGTCAGCCCTGAAGCAGACGAGGGCTGCTTTCAATAAAGGAGGCTGGATTTAATGTGGAAGATGACTTTCTATGCTCTTCCTCCTTTGCTTTTTCCCTGAAAAGCTCAGTACTAAACCCTAGGCCTAATCAGTAGTGGTTCCTTGCCCATGTTACTTTTTCAGTAGAAAGGAAAAGAGAGGTTTTAGGAGCCAGAATTTGAAATGAGGACCTGACTTTTCACAGATGTCACCTTTTCAGGTATCTTAAGAGTGCTCATCAATGTTGTGTTCCTTCCAAAATGGAAGGACCCAATGTCATCCTGGTTATTTGGTGGCCTATTTCAGTGTGGACAAACTGTGCTGCCTCAGCTAGCAGCTGGAACACACCAGGATAATGAAATGGGAGGAATATCATCCAGTGGCATTACTTGTGGCTTCAGTATGCTCTGAAGAAGAAGCTGTATTACAGAAAATAAATATTCAGGAGGTGCTGTGTCACTCTAGGACTTCTGTGTCTGTTTGGAATAGCTCCAGAAGCCTGGTTAGGACTTGAACAAAATTATGTAAGCTACAGACTTATTTTTTGCTGTGCTAATGCTTTTAGTTCTAGTTTAGAGCTCATCAAGAACTAGCCCCACGGCTGGCATAAGCAAGCTGCTTCTAGAGATGCACAGTTAATGGCTGTCTTGCTGTGGTTTCCTGGCTCATGGTACAAACTATCTTTCCCTCTCTTTAAATTAGACAAAAAATGGGCTTGCCACTGTGAGACAAAAGAAGAAAATGGGAGTAGCTAACATCACATTTGATCTGTACAAGCTGCACCCTAAGGATTTTATTGGCTGCTTAAATATCAAGGCAACCTTCTATGAGATTTACTCTGTCTCATATGACATCAAATGTATGGGAGCAAAAAGTGTATTGCGGTAAGTATGTTTCCACTATTGATCAGGCTTATCCATTAACATAAAATCTGGCTTTGTGAAGCAGGTGTGTTTACAAATTTAGTATTTTTATTCGTACACACTGACCAATATGCTGAATCTTGTTTTGTAAGGGGGATAGCTGATGTGTAAAAACTTAGCATAGTTTTTTATGGTGGAATCTTAAATTTCCCCCAAGGCAAAAATCTTATCAGCTGATATTAACTGCAAGGGTGTAGGTACAGCCTCTTTGTTTTCCTGAGAGAATTTCCCTAGATTTCTTTGACTTGTTTGAATAATGCAGGAAGCTGAGGAAGAAACATTAGACTCCTTGAAGGGGGAACTACAAGGGGATGAAATGAGAGGGATTTGAGATCTAATGACAAAGGTCTTAAAGCTTGCTCAGGCTTTGCAATGCCTGGCTGCTAAATTCACTACCTGAGCTACATGGAGGTAAAGCAAAATGAGAAAGATACAACACTGTGATGTCTTAATGTGAACTTGTCACCTGATGTCACTGTTTCTAAGCAACCTAGGAGCCTCACAAGGACCAGTGCTTCCCACAGGATGAATCTGTGGTGGGTGTGTTGTGAGTTTAGTAGAACTGGCTGTTGGGAAATGCTGCCTTATACAGGGGCAAAATAATATCTGTCCTATCCAATGCTTTCAGCAGTGTGTTGAAAGTGTGTGCCTTGTCAAAACCAGCTGTGCCTTGCCATAGTTGAAGAAAACTTATTCTGAGTCCAGATGCTTTCACAAAGGCACCATACTTTGACAGCTGTTGAAGCTGCAGCCCTGGATTTCTCTACCTGACCTGTCAAACTCTGTTTGAAACAATGGTGGTGTGTTGCTTCATTTTAATACTTGAGGACCAGATCTGCTCTGTACAGGACAGATAGTTGTGTATGCTGTAAGTGAAGTTTTCACTTCCTCTGAGCAACATGTAGTCTTTAAAGTCTTCAATAGCCCCTTGTCTCATGATGCAGATATTAAACATTGTAATGCTCATCTTGTTCCCTTTCTTTCAGTCTGACTGACCTCTCCCATTTAGATGGTTCCTTGCTTAATCTTTCAGGCTATAACTAGTGTGACTGTATATGAAACTCATCTCTCTACGAATGCTGCAGTGATTACCCAGTTACATGCTACGCCCACCTGCAGAACTGGCTTCATTAGGGTTTATTCAAAGCAAAGGTTTACCCTTGAACAGCTGCACTTCTCCAGTTCCTATGTTTGTCAAGTTTCTTGAGCCAGAACAAACTCTGATATCTAGCTATCTGCTATGGAGATAAGTACCAGCACTGGAACTTGCACTGCTAAGGAAAGCTTGAAGTGACAGTTCTGCATCCCTGCCAACACAGGGCAGCTGTTGAGAAAGAAGTGGTGCTGGCAAACAGCTGAAGTAGCTGTGGAGTTCTTCTGGAAGCAATGTTATGTTACAGAGTTGAGCTATAAGGGAAGTGCCAAGGTGGGAAAATAGGCTGCTAGCAAGGAACAGGGGTGACAGAGTTAACCTTGGTCACTTGTGAACACAACAATGAGATGGCCTGTCTTAGTTTGCTGTTGATATTGGGGACAGATGATATGTTCTTGGTGTAGTTCCTTTGCTAATGAGTTCCAAATTGTGAACTGATGCCCTCTTCCTAGGCCCACCTGTGGAGTGCGAAGGACTTTAAAATGCTGCAGTTGTTCATGAGTTGGTGAGGCTCAAAGCCGGCTAGATCCCATTAGTGTGTTTCCCCTAATGGTTTCTCCCTGTAGTGTTCAACTGAAGGATCAAATGTCCAATTCAACAAACAACTTACTCCATGGCTTAAGTGACAGCTGCTCTTGTGTGCAAGCAGCACACTGCAGCTGTTCAGAAGCTTGGTACCAGGTGCAGCTTTCTTTACAACTGTAAAACTCCTTGGCCTGTACTATGTGGTGAAGGGAAGGACATACTGAAACAGCACAGCATATGTGTGGGAAGTGTAGATAAAGGGTAAAGTGGTTTTTTTGATTGGTGTTTTTTTTTTTTTAAAGCTTCCCAGGCTCTAAGTACAGGGTATTCTACTCTTGAAGCACTGGGTTTTGACTGCAAACCTTCTTTCATCATAATGCAAATAATGAATTTTTAGGAAGAAGACTTTGCCTTTTGTAATGGAGTTCAAAGGAGAAGTGAATTAACAGCAAAGAGTTCACAGCTGCATGCTTCCTCAGACAGAAATTCTCCTTTTTTGCAGGAGAGGAAGGCTGATCTCTGCATCTTCAGAAACTGATCCCTTTCCAGTTTCAGAATGGTTCTGGTTCTTGTATACCACTTCCCCAATGTGTCAGTCAGCTTCATACTTACGAAGGCCTGCTTAATTTTCAGGGGCTGAGGCTTGAATATAGTGCTTAATACTGATGGTCCCCATTGTTTCTTGGAGAATGGGAGGAAGATGTAGCTATAACCGAGTTGAATAAATGAATATTCAGATATGATAATCTCTATTCCCCTGTGGTGATCCACAGTTTATATTGTAGACTTCTGATGCTTACCTGTCTTAGTTTATGGATCTTTACTGATTCTCGCACAGTACTATATATTTGAACGCTGATATTTATTAAATCTTTAAAAAAGTAGTTGTGAACTGAGAATTCTTAAGGCTTGAAGCTTGGACAGCATTAATTTGCCTGGCTTTGCCTGTTTTGCTGTCAGGCATCCACAGTAATGTGATTGCTCAGCTTCAGATCCAATCTAGTTTGATCTGTAGCTTAGAGATACATGCAGTGTTGTATTAGTGAATAGCCTAAAGGTGAGGTAGCTTTATGATGCAGGAATGCTGCCAAGCTTCCAGGCAAAGTAATTTTTGGGAGTGCTCTGGTAGTCTGAGCTACAGCTTTGCAGGAAGATGGCAAATGCCTAACAGAATGCCAGCCTGCTTTGTTAAATGTGTTTTCTGGTTCTGCCAACATGTCAATAGTTTTCTGTTGATCAAGAGCCACAGCAGTATTTTTTTGGAAAGAAGGTACAAAAATGACCAGCTTAGAAGTGAAAGGGAATGAGGATTCTTAAGTGTATCTACCTAACACATCCCAAAGGTGGTGTGGGTGGGGAGAAAGGGGTAATGTCATCCTGCTGGTGACTTTTTTTTGTTAACAACCTGCTTTTCTTCTAGGAAGGTGCTTCAGCTGATTTCCCATGCAGCACAGATAACTGGACAGTTTCTTCTTTATACTGGAACTTACATGTTACAGTTGATGGGTGAATATGATGAAGATGGCACATGTGCAAGATCAAGGCGGGAGTAGTGAACCCAGCTGCACTTCTGATTTTGGATCTTTTTGCTTAAAGACATTCTCCTGCCCATTTTTGATTGTAGTTATGTAGGTAGGAGGATATGCACAGATGTGAACTAACATTTTTCCCATTTGGGAATGGTTATAGGCCTTAGTCATAAAATAAGTGTTTGGTGTTCACAGGCTCTTAACACAGCAAAAGGATGTGTGTCTAAAGCTGAGAATTTGCCCCAGCGACTCAAAATGGAAAATAGGTATACTTAGAAGCTTGTGTGGAATATTTCTTGCACTGATCAAAGCATAATGTGGTTGGGTTTTTTTGTGGCTGTCTACTTCCCTTCTGAACAGACTGGGCTGGGGTGAGGGGAACTATGTTGTTTTGGTTTTAGTCCTTAACAGTGCTGGTATTAGTGCTCAGCTGGCACTGAGGTACAAAAGGGTGAAGTGTACTTATTTACTGCTGCTAACAATAGAGCTACACAATATAACTTAATCTGGGTTCAGTGACTGACTAATGAAGTCTAATTGAGAAGTGCAACTGCCAAGCAGAAACTTAAAATTTAGCCTTGCTTCCCTTAAAACAAGTAAAAAATTTTCATCATAACTCTTTATACTTCAAGCCTACAAAGAAATTCAGGTTAGTAGAGCTTACACATGTTGAAGACCTGATATATCTATTTGATGGGTCTGATGTCCAATTCTGCCTGAAGTATTGAATAATTCACCAGTTTTATGAATATGGCTTACAAGCAGCCTGCTGAGCTTTCTTAGGAGTTAGACCATCACTTCTGTAGTTTTTACTGTTTAGTTACAAGGTGACACAACATCTCAAGTTGTACTTCAGGTACAAGTGAGAGATGCTGGATTTTGATGCCCCTGTGTTCAGGAAGAGCAGCAGCACACTACCTACTCTTGTGTAACATGCATATGCTCTAAACTGGATATTTGCAGTTTTACAGTCTCCCAAGACAAGCTGTATTAAGGGCAGAGTTTTTAATCCTCAAATAGAATTGTCCATATTGTTTTCTGCACTTCAGTGAATGGCTAGTATGGCCAACTTTCAGGAAGCTTTTCCTCAACAATGTAGAAAACTGGAAAATGAGCAGTTGGACATCTTGTGTCAAAATACAGACTCCCATTGCTGAAGGGGAAAACCCCAACTTTGTTCATAGGTGTGTATTTTGAAGTTTTCATTTGCCTGCTCATGAAGAATTTTAGTAAGTTGTTATAGTCTGTCTTAAGATTGAAAGCTGTTAAGGAGATGGCAGGTACAGGTAAATGTGTCTGACCTGATGGCAGGTGCCACTAGAAACAAGCCCAAGTGACAGCATGAACAAGCAGGGCAAGGGAAGAAAGCAATGGGAGCAAAAGGAGAAAGACCAGTGTGGATCTCACAGTGCTTGCCATGCACCTGCTGAGAAAGGAGTCCATTAACTGTGGGTATCAACTGCACTGACCAGTCAAAGGAAAACCTAATCTACTAAAAAAAGGGAGCCAATGGGCTGAAAAGACCAACCATCATGGTTGGTGGGATCTATTCTGACCTGTCAGCTGAGTCTGTTCACTATATATGGGAATATTGCTCTCACTTTTATCTGCAAATTCTACCCTTATATGCTTATTTTTACCTTCCTTTTATGGATGGGACCTAGCCAGCTGGAGGTGCATCTTTCAAATCACTGTTGTGATGAAAAGCCTAAATCCAAGTGTTAAAGGTACTGATGGACACAAGTTTGGTAGGTCTCCACAAGTCTCTTCAGTAATGTTATTACAAATAAGTAGATGGCTAAGAAGAACCTTGGGTTTTTTTCCCCTGATTTCTTTTGTTTCTCATCTACATCTAACTGCTTGCTGGAGGAAGTGGGGAGGGCACACTGCTCTAGGCCAGGTGAGGACTGGTTCTTCCCTAATTTCTTGCAGGGAAGAATGCCTGTAGCTTGCAGCACTGTCAGGTTTCCTTCAGAAGAAAAAAATCTGTTCTGTAATAAGGAAGAGATTATATCGAAATGAAGCTTAATACTTCTTCTTTATTGTTCTTAACATCCCACCCAAATGATTGTTGCCATTGTAATTGTTGGCTAAAGTCTTTCTACTCCTATCACGGAATTGCATTTAACTGATGCAGTGCAAGGACTTTGTCATTAATTCTTTCAGGGTTAAAGAACCATTTATTCTGTTAGAACAAGCACACCTCTTGAAGGCAAACTCTGTATAATGCTCCTAGGAATATTTATGTTGCTAATGGTGGAGGCATCAATATTAAAAAAAAAACCCAACCGACCAAACTTGCATAGTTCAGTACTGCTTTGTGTGAATTGCCTCTTCAACATCTGTAATACAAAAGCTTTTGCAAGTCTGAACTGTGCAGTTCTCAAATTCCAGCCTTCTATAGCCAGAGGCAATTGTTACAGAACACTTCATAGTTTCCAATGGCACTATCTGAGGACCTAATGTGATCTAAAATGCTAACTCAGTATGAATTTGCAATGTTTTTAAGCAGCTGCTGCTTTGACAGCTTAACAGTTAAAACTTGAGTTGCTAAAGGTCATGTGAGCTGTGAAGTCTCCATCTTATAGCATCTCCCACTGATTCAAAATGCAAACAGCTGAACAAAGTAACTCAGCTTTGATATTTTCTCAAAATAGGAGAAGTGACTTGGAAATTGGAGGAGTCTGAATTGCTTCACTGCTGCTGAATTTTGGTTTTGCCGCAGGCTTAGTATCTGGGAGATGTTTCCTGCTGTACCAGCTTCTTTCCAGAGATGAAGTTTTGGCTTTGGATCAGACTGAAGGAGTTTATCATTCTCTGAGTTGGAACCAATTTGATTTTATTTTTCACAGGCTGCTTAGGAGGCATAGCTTTTACTTAAGCTGTGTACGCAATAAACAGCAAAGAACAACTTCAGCATTATCTGTCTGTCAGCAAATTATATACAAGTGGTGTACAGTATCTAGCAAGAAACAGAAAAACTAAAAGCCCAGGCTTTTAACTGCAGATACATAGAGAAGCAGCTAGCTTTTCTACGTGACATTGTTAACTTTCATTTTTCTTTCCATAAACTCAGTTAATCTGCACTTGTTACAGTTGCAGTCAAGGCTGGGAGCAGTGGCATGTTGAAGGTGTGAAATATGTTTACTGCCTCCTTGCTTGCACTGACCCTTTTTGCCTGTTGCTTTGCATCATTTGCTAACAATGCACCAAGTCATACTCTCCAGTTACCAAAAAAGGAATTTTCACTGAAGTACTCAATCTTGTTGACTCAGGCACTGTTCATGTTCTGCAGGCAAAACAAAGTTGCTCTATTCATGACTAGATTAAAGAATCTTGTAGGTTTTTTGTATGTGTAATTTATCATTACTTAATTTCCTTCCTTTCATAAACCCATGAAGTTGTTGCTTTCTTGCACCTTCCTATTATTTCAGGAAAAATAAGATTACAAGCTCTTCTGTCCAGGGAGAAAGGAAAAGGCAGGGTTTAAATTCCTTAGACCATTTTGAATATGCTGTAGGAAACATCCTGAATCCCTTCCCAAAAGAGAAGGAAAGGATAAAGAAAGTGAAACATTGAGCTGGAAGTTTTCGCAGTAAGTAGAAAGGTATTAACAATTTAGGAAATGTTGTAGGAAATGCAGTTTGGAATGTTAACTGTGATGATAACTACATGTGATCATTTGTAACTGACTAAAATTATAATTCTAAATCATTTTAGCGTGCTTCTTCCTGAGATGGCACTTGAACTGAAGGCACAAGCTTATTTAAGTAAAAACAAAAAAAAGCTTAAAGCCAAAATACAAAGTGTATTTTTGATTTGATGCCTCAAGTTTTACTGGAGATATTAATGTGATTAACATACCACTTCAGCTATATATTATTATCCTGATGGGGTTTAGAGTTTATCACTGCTTTCTCTACCTTACCCTATCATATATGCAGTTAAGATATTTATAATCATGAGGATTGCTACTTTGCTAAGGGATAAGATAGTATTTTACAATGTCACAATTTTCAAGATCAGTAGTTTAACTTGCTATAAAAGTTTAGATGGGTGAAAATTGTGTCAATGATGGCAATATTTTCTGATGTGTGCTGCCAATTTTAAGGAACCCTGTCCATGAATAAATAAAACCAAATGGTGGCTTTGGATGTTGTCTCTATTAATTTCCAGAATCACTTATTCATGAAATAATCTTGAATGTTAATGGATCTGTGGTCTGGCGCAGACAGTACTCAAATGCTGGACTGTGACAGTGAAGTAACTGGATACTATTATGTGCCTCCGAATTCTTAACTCTTTACTGCTGACTCACTTTCTGGCCTCAGAGAAACTGTACAAACTGTGTTTCCATTCATACAAAAGGAATGCCTTCCTCTGTCTTTTACCAAAGCTGCAAAAGGTTACTGAGTATGGGAGACAGAAGGCTTTGGCAATCTCTGGTTTTCACAAAATATAGTGAGGATCAAGGACCTCTTCTTATAATGCCTCACAGAAACTTCCTGCAGTTGTTTATCTACAGATACAGTAGTACATATTTGATTGCAGGGAAATACGAATTTAGTGAAATATTAGATTTGTCTAGTTCAGGGTTAATTTAGACTTCAAAAGGAGTAGCATGTAAGTGTGATCAGTCCAGCATACTTGTATCTTTTTGCAGAGCTTGACTGTTGAGCAATTTACTTCTGAGAAGCCAAAGTCTGACTGCAAAAGCACAAAATAGCACTGGGTTTAGTGGGAAAGTTTTGGCAGTGGGAGGTGAGGGGATGCTGGGGGGGTGACCTCTATGAGTTGAGAACTGGGGTCTCTGGTCTCTGTACCTGTGTTGTACAGAGCTGCTTCCAGCTGGCTCCAAAATGAACCCACCACTGCCTAAAGCTGAGCTCTTCAGTCAGCTTGGTGCTGCCTCTGGAAACACATTTAGGAAAGGGTAAAAATGCTGTGCAGCAGCTGTAAGACCGAACTAGAAAAATGTGAGAGAAATGACTTGGCAGAGAGCAAGGTCAGAAAAGCAGGGGAGGAGGTGCTGCAGGTGCTGGAGCAGAGGTTCCCCTTGCAGCCTGTGGTGTAGCCCATGGAGGACTGTGCTGGAGCAGATCCTCGCCTGCAGTCTGTGGGGGACCTAATGCCACAACAGCTGGGCATGTCTTGAAGGAAGCTGCAGCCCCTGGAGAGCCCATGCAGGAGCAGGCTTCTGGCAGAGAGGAGCCCACACTGGAGCAGTTTTTCTAGCAGGGCCTGTGCTCCCCACTGGAGCAGTCTGTTCCTGAAGGGGAGAGGATGCCTATGCCCCTCTGCCACTTGGGGCTGGACAGAGGAGGTAGAAGAGTTGGGAATAAAGGAGTGAAGATGAGCTTAGGAAGGATGGGGGAGGGAGGGAAGGGAAAGAGAAGGTAGTTTTAGTTTTGTCTTTGTTTCTTGCTATCTTGTTTTTTATTGACAATAGATTATATTTAATCTTCCCTGAGCTGAGCCTCTCTAGCTAGTGTTGGTAACAGGTGAGTGAGCTTCACTTCTTTATCTTGACCCATAAGCTTTTTAATCTTATTTTCTCCCCATGTCCTTTTGAGGAAATGGAGTGAGAGAAAGGCTGGTAGCCAAAGTCAACCCACCACAAGCACAAAACGCTAGAAGTAAAACTAAGTAAAAACCAAGCTGTTAGGGCTACAGGTGACCAAGAAACTTTGAAACAAATGTTTTGGAGTGGTTTCTGGAGGGCTTTTGCAGGCCAAGGTCAATGTTTTCAGTTATCATGATACAAACTATTTACTAACCTCAGTCACAACCATGGTTTATCTAAGGTCATGCATCAGTCTGAATCATTTATAGAGGGCCCCACTCCTAAGGTATTTAAGGTTAGAAGTATTTATTAATAAGTATTAATTATCACTTGAAGGAGAATGTTAAAATAATAGTTGTTATGAAATGGCTAATGAAATGTAACACTAGAAATACAGTATGTCTTAATAGACTCCAGAATCAAGATAATGCATTCTGTGCAGCTCCAACATAAAAGGTTGTTTATCAGTTTTTTGAAAAATCTGCTTTAATAATTAGCATACATTACATATAGATTAGGGGTTTTTTAAGTAGCTATAGAATAAACTAGGTTGAAAAGACCTTTAAGATCATCAGGTCCAACCGCTACGCCAGCACTGCCAAGACAAGATGTAATTACTGTCACAGGGTGGTTGTGATTCTGTTGTGTGGTTAAAAAAGAAAAAAAAAGCTTAGATCCTCAGACAAATCTATTTAAGAAAAGAGTAGCTTAATGATGCGGGGAGTCAGTCTGTTATAGATCCACAGAAATCTCAGACATATAAGAAGTCCTTTAAAGTACTAAAGTTAGGTATAATTATTTCTGACACATTTTGTAATTACACCATTAAGTTCATAATCCTTTATGTTAAAAGCACTTCTAATTACAAACCATTTTCCCTTGCACAGGTACATAACTTGGTTTGCTGCTGCTCTTTATTAAGTAGTGTTTTCGAATGCTCTTCCCTCATCTCAGAATCAGGAAAGAAAAAGCGAGAAAACAATAAATGGTATTATTCAAATATAAGGACTACTGATTTATTATTGAGTTAAACAAACTCAAGTCTACAGTACTCTATATTTTATTCCTGAAAAGCTGAAGTGCAAATGGCATAATTTCAGTGATTCCTGTACCACATATGCTTAGTTTAGGCACTCTCCTACTTGCAGCTTTCCTGTTTTCTTGCCCACTTAGGGAAGTTGCATAGAAAAGCTGCTACAACAGTTGCAGAATAGTGTTCTGATCCCTGAATGATCATGCTGTCCAAATCAAAACCGCTATCTTCTAGAATAACTGATATATTTCCAGAGACAATTTTTATTCAGAGACTCTGAATATCTGAAATCACAGAATACTGAATAATAGCTGCAAATAGCTAGCTACTCCAGTCTCCCAGAAAAGCCATTTCATCTTTGCATGAGATGATCAAAGTAGTTCTCCTTATCATTATAAGAATTTTCTGCAAACTGCATTAAGATCAGAATTTCATCTAGGTAAGAAAGTGCAGTCTCTAATAGTTTCACCTTTGTGACCACTGAATTCACTATACAATTCTCTCAATTCCTCCTAGTCTCATTTGGCCTTGATATGGTACCCTGTTTAGTTTTCACAAGTTGTGATCAGTGAAAAGAAAGCAGGTGGTGTCACTAGCACCATAAGCAATGACTAAAGGCAGTAGAAATCCAATGGATAAAAGTCACTTTTGTTTCCATGGCTTCTACCTTTGCAAAGGATAAGGATTTTGGTGGTTGGTTGGTTTGTTTGTGTGTGTGTTTTGGGGTGTTTTTTGGTTGGTTGGTTTTGACATTTTGGGGTTTGGGTTTTTTTGGTTTTATTTTCTCAGAAAATTCCTACATTCTGGTTTTCATTTGGAAGCTCCCGCCATTTTTTGCACTGCTCTTGTTTTCTGTTATCTAAATCTTTCTCTATATCTGATGCCATTATCTAGATGTCATCAGCTTCAAGTACTCAGTTCCTTCTGCTATTTTCATATACCTTACTCTGATGACTGCTTTACACGTGCAACTTTTTATGTTGTTCCTCTTGTGCCCTTCCATCGCCTTTTCCAGATTCCCTTTTGGCCACATTCAAACTAAAAATACCTAATGACTGAGGAACAGGGTGGGAGGTGTACAAACAAATGGAAATTTTAAAAAAGGATATTTATATCTGTCTGTATTTCATATTAAGGTTTTTTTTTATATAGAAATTGTCAGCCTCCTTGTTTGCATAGCACTTTATAGCATAGCTGTCTTCCATAGTAACAAAGCTGCTGTCCTGAGATAAAAAGCTTCTGCTTACTTAGAATTGCACTCTGTTATTCCTGATATATCATACAGGCCACACATATATAAAGTCCCTATTCACTACAGAGACAGGTCACCACAATGAATTTGTTTTACACAACAGGGATGTATCTCTCTGCAAATCTATGCACAGGCAACAACTGGATCTCCGTACCCTTCCTGCAAAGCAGTGGCATTCAGTTGTGCAGTCCACATACACTGTAACCCCATATCCTCCAGCATTCTGGTATGCTGTTTAACAAACGGACCATGAAATGGATTATGCACTGTGGGTGAGCAGTGGGTTGAGTCCTGGCCAGGGGCCAAACTGACCGCTTACATTCTTAGCATTCATAAGCCTTTAAATCGTTAATGTGGTAATGCTGCTAATAGGCTGCAGTGAGGAATGGGTGTACATCCTCAGTCTCACTGCTGCAAAGTGTCTTTTCTTGTGTGTAAATGTTGTCTTCTTCTCCGAATTCCCAACCAGTAGCTCTTGGAGTGTCCTTTTCAGAGAGGGATGCTTCAGCTGCTTTTGTGCATTCAGTACCAGCCCACATTCCTTCAGCGGCTGTACTCGCCCGCACTGGACAGTGCTGCAGGCTGCACTGTTAAAATAAGCCAGGCTTTGTCCAGTCCTAGTTCTGCTGTGCTGTTTGTCCTGGGACTGATGGATTTTGCCAGGAATGGTGCTCTGCTCCTTACAAATGTAATCTGAGATAATAATTTCTGAAGCAGGCTAGAAGCAGGATGATGATTTTGTTTGGACATATGGCACAGATGAGTAGCACCTATGCTGATGAGAGAAGTATGACAGCCAGGAGTCATTCATGACCCAAGAAAAAGGGTAAGGAAGAACACTGACTCACCTGTGAAACTCCAGATCTGACCACAGCAACTTCTAATTTATTTTAGCTCCAAAACTACTTTTATAAAGTAAGTGTTTCTCACCGTGATGAATAGATGAATCACTTCTTTTACCTGGAAAGCTACACATTTCGTTTCAAATACATGCTTTGCTTAGTAAGTGTTAAATAACTGACAGTCTAGACAGGGTAGCAACACTTTGTCTTAGAAGTCTATTACGTGCTCTTTTTTCTCAGAGAATAAAACCATGGGAAGTTAGTTTGTGTAATACAATCTGCACCTATCCTATCTCCCCTTCCTCTCCTTCTGTGCTACAGATCTCTGTTGGAAGGTGTTTTACTCAAGAGTCTTAAGGGGGCTGATCTGGATGGTGTAAGATGCAGGTGCTCTTCCACTTCTGCAACAAAAGACAAGAAACAAGTCTAGATCCAATCCATTTGTTGTGCTTAGACCTGATCAGCTTAACTCTAAATGATCTGGAGAAAAAAGTAGTTAACTGGTGAATCTTTTTAATTGCATAAAAATCTTCAGGGTAGTCAAAACTGAGTATTTCAGAAGCTTTTCAGAAGCATTTCATGATACTGACTTGAATAAAACAATACCTGATGAAATTCAATATCCATAACTGCATAACACTATGAAAAACAACTCTGTGTCTGCATTGAAGGGGTCTAATTTAGCCATCATGACTCTCAAAAGACATCTTGGAGGTAGTGTGGATAGTTCAATATAAAAAGTTCAGCAGCAATCAAGAGGGCAAACACAATGTTAAGACTTTTTAGAAAATAAAGACCAGAGCAGGAACCACTGCATAAATCAATGGCCATGATTTCAATACTGTCACTTTCATCATTTCACAGAGGCTGCAGTAGAACTAGTGCACATAGAGAAGGTAAGCGAAAGATTCTCACAAGAGTGCAATGTTCCTCTCAAACACCAGATTACTTAAGACTCTCAGCTCAGAAAATGTTGGACAGGTAGGGAAAGAAAGATCAAAACTAATACTAAAACCTTAATCTCACACACAGTTACAATCATCAGCAGGAACTATCACTGTTTCTCAGAATATAGGAATTATGGGGCACCAAATTAAGGCACCATCTTCTCAACAGAAAGAAGTACTTCCTCACAAAATGGAATTCAATTGTGCATGGCAGGCAATGCCATAGGAGACTTCGGAGGCTGAAAATGTAACTGAGCTAAAAAGGCAGTTACATAATGGATGCTTCAGAAGAACTATTAATTGTGATGGTCCAAATCCATTCTTCAGTTCAACAAAGCTTTAATCAGCAATTGCCAGGATGTAGAAAAGCATTTTGGGGAAAGCCTTACCATACTTTCCCTAGCATGCAGCACTGGCTGCTGTCAGAGGTATAGCTCTAGATTGGATGGATCTTCCATCTAATAAAGACCAGCTGCTGTCAGTGTACTCATCTGGTCAGAACATGGAGTTTCTCTTCATAGTCTTTAGCACAACTGCTGGTTAACAGACCATTTTATCCTCATTATGATGTCTCCCACACTCAAAAACTGAGAAGCTCTGCATTGTATTAGCATTTATTCCTAGCAGACTAAACTCCAAAATCAAGTCATCAATATCTCAGATTCATCATCCTCTTACAGCTGTATCCCTCACTTACAGATAATGGAGAGTATACATTCCAGATAAAATTTGTTTTCACTCTGTCCTTCAAACAGATCAGTTCCCAAAAATCTCCGGTGTGCAGAGAAGCTGAAGAGTTGAAAGCAGCTAAATTCCTGGCTTAATTTTGTATTCCCATGCTCTAGGTTGTAGCTGTCAGAAAACATTAACCTGGATATTTTACTGACTGTTGAATACAGTGTAGCCCATTCTCTGGCTCTGTTTGTTTATGTAGCTAAGTGACCTATTAGAATGGAAGTTGAAAACATAGCCACACCAAACACACATTCTGCCTGACAAAACAGGCAGGTACATGTCTTTCTCGTTTCCAGCTGCTACAGCTGTTGCATAAAAATCACTATTTCCAACTCTGCAAAAAGCCCTGGATGAGTTATTCTTAGCATTGAGCCTAAGCACAAGAGGAAAGAAAGGGCTAAAAGAAAATTTTTCTTTCCAAAGGATAAAAAATGTGTTACAAATTAAAAGACAGAAAGTGCTGGTAAGTGCACAGGCAACTGAACTCAAACATTAATATTCAAGGTTGGAGTTACAGTGTTCTTATCAGAGGTGCTTCATGATCTCTCAATCAGACATTTCACCCATAAATATATTTACCTCTGACCTGATGTGGGGACCTCTGCTTTACCATTACAAACTTCAGACCACATCTTGTGGGCTAAAAAACGAACACCAACATTTCCACTTACAGCTACGGTTGTAAAGCAGTCAGGTGTGCAGCATTAAACCAAACCCCCCTGAATACTATGTCTGAGCATAGGTGCCTATTAGTGACACCACAGCTTCCACAACAACAAGCTTGGATCACTGCAACAGTAGAGGGGGGAACACTGTTTCATATGATTTGAGAACCGTATGAAACATAGTGGCTTTTCTAGACAAAATAATAGGCTGCAAAACACCTGTGACAAGTGCGTTTACTGGCATTAGCCTTGTTAAACCGTATGCTTGTGGGTGTGTCTTGCTGTCTGCCTTCCCCTTTTAGAAGGCTTGACCATGCTGTCACGTTCTTGAGCTGTTTCTAGACTCTTCTGCAGCTGCAACATCTCTGCAGCTCACTTGCCTCTAACAGTTTTTGTCACAAGAGGCTGGCGGATTGAAAAGGTGGTGGTGAAGACACATGGGCTCACACTTGTACAGAGCATGACTTCCTATGCTTTGTTTCCTCAGGAAACCAGGCAAAAAAAACAAAACAAAATCAAAGCTGAACCATTTTAAGATTATTTATTTTCCCCCCTTAACTTGCATGAAAAACTCTCAGACTAAAGAGGGCAGAGAGGAGCAACACTGACCCCAGAACCTTCCTCCTAAGGGTGGCTGTGGGATTAGCAGCATTTACTAGCCCGCTACAAGCTGTCACAGTGAATCCACCATGTGGATTATATTTATTGCTTTGGTAGTAAATGTAAGTGCCAACAAGATTTATAATACTAGATAGATCCTTGTTGATATTCTTATGTATCAAATAGAGCATATTTATCATTCTGAAAAGGAAAATAGTAGCTATCATGTTAACTGTTCTGCTATGACATAAATTTCTCTCCAGTCCTTAAAAACTCCAGTAAATAGATATAGTCCTAGCAACAGCCCTGATATAATCACAAATGTGTTTCCTGAAAAGCAGGAAGCAGCTTAACAATCATATCATATGACTAGCTAAATACAGAAGAACTTTGCTGGGGTTTTTCCAGGGCATTAAAACAAATTTCCATGTGACTTTGTGGGAGATGACTGTCGCTTGGGCTGCTATAACTGGAAAATCCTTTTACTCTGTAGCATGGGCACCTCACACATTTTGTCCTGCCTGTGAAATTCATCATCTTGTAGGCATCCATTTCTATTTCAGCCTTTGAAAGAGCAAGGAGTATGTGAGAAATGCTGAAGACAAGAGCACTGGAGGCTCTGCAATCCCACATAGTCCCATCAGTTTGTATGGACCACGAATGTATACAGCCTTCTCAAGGGAGCTAGATCTTGCATAGGAGCACTAGGAGTATTTCATCTGCTGCAGTCAGATCTTGCTTAAACCACATCTTCTCTATCATAAAGGATTATGCCACTCCCTAAAAGGCAAGCATGAACCTCTTTTACTACTTAATCTTTCGCTTCCACACCTGGGAGCAAGAGATACTTTGAGAATGTGTCATGTAAATTGACTGTTCAAGGGGCCCTCTGGAGCATAAGTTTGCAAAGTTGGGCTGATAGTTTGCAGCTATTGTGACACTTTACTGATGTTTCGCATTGAGTATATTGGTCTTTTTCTCCCCGCAAAAGAAGGGGAGTTAAAACTGCACAAGCAAGGGGAAAATAAAAAAAAATAAAATAAAAAAAGAAAAGGGAGTAAATCTGCAAGTGAAAGCTTAAGAAAACTTTCTTCCTATTTTGTGCATGGTGAAAAAAGGCACACTAAATATTAAATTAGCCTCTGAAATGAATGGGAAGAAAAAAAAGACAATGAGTTATGAAGGTTAGAAGTCAATTTATGTTATAGGTATCTGAGAAAGAGACTACACAGCCAAATACAACAAGTGAAAATTTATTGTGCAGAATTTACAGTGTGTTCCTATATTAATCTGTTTATAGAATGAATCTCATGCACTCGGACAGATGAAGCATCTAGAGAGAAATCTTTAAATACATTTAGGTGCCTTAAATTTCTAAGAGGTGTTTAGTGGTCTTTAAAATACATCCAGGAGTAATTTATGGCAGTCAAGTACATTGAGTGCACCCTCAGCAAGTTTGCCGATGACACCAAGCGGTGTGGTTCGGTTGATACACTGGAGGGAAGGAATGCCAGCCAGAGGGACCTTGACATGCTTGTGAGGTGGGCTGATGCCAACCTTATGAAGTTTAACCATGTGTCCTGGGTTCAGCAGTAGCCATCATTTTTTCTCCTTCTTAGTAGCTGGTGCAGCACTGTGTTTCTAACTTTCAGTCTGGGAACAGCGCTGATAATACCGATGTTTGTAGCTACTGCTTAGAATGTTTACATT
>WYDI02039227.1:0-10323 GCA_009867235.2 Psittacus erithacus
TTATTATTGGTGGCAGCAGCAGTGGTTTGTGTTATACCTCAGTTACTGGACTGTTCTTATCTCAACCCATGGGAGTTAACATTCTTTCAGTTCTTCTCCCCATCCCTCCAGGAGCAGTGGTGGGGAGTGAGTGAGCGGCTCCGTGGTTCTGAGTTACCGGCTGGGCTTAAACCACGACAGTGTCCAGTATTGGACAGTTCTGAATTCTGTTATATTAGAGCTACATGTAAAGCATTCAAAAAGCATGGACCACTTAATCTGAATAAATATATTTATATTGCTGCTCCAATTTCTTCACAATCTACAAACATTTTAGAATACTATGAACGCACCAAATTATACTCTAATAATGTCTGTATCTCTACACTTCAATCAAATGCATGGCACCTTTAGTCTTTATGGAATTTTACTTGGCAATAAAATGTGCATGCTTTGCATATATTTAATAAGAAAATTAAGACAACATTAATCATACAAGTTTATAAACCTAAACATAATTTACCTATCTCTTTCACTCAATTTTTTATAGTGTGAGGATTTTTTCTTGAGAAACTACCTAAACTAGTAAATCAACAGTCCCACATCTTGGTGATCAGTACAGATTTTTTTCCCTTATAGCGAATATACTAATAGAGTAATTAACACTATTGATCTTAGCAAACAGAAGAGGAATAAGTAAAACACAGAAAAGCAAGTAGGAGGAAACCCAACTAGTTTCAGGTATACATATCTCCAAATTTTGTTAAATTCCACTTATTTCTAGTAGATCTTTTTACCCTAAAATATGCACATCAAACTATCAAAAAATGATTAGAGCATTAAATTAATACAGCAAGAAGAAAAAGATTTTTCTAACATAACCAACTTTTCTTTCTAGTTTTATTGAAGCAGAATCCTGCACTTGAAGGGAAAAAGCAGTACAATACTGTGATCTGCCTTCAAATCACATAGTTCCAGTACACACAGAACTGAATTCAACAATACTAGCGCAAAGTAATTTAAAATATGTAACCTCTCCAAGTGAGTAGTATCAAAACAAGCACTTCCATAATTATGCTCTCTAATCTCCAAATAATCCTTGAGAAAAAGTTCTTCAAATTTCCTAATTCCAATGCAAACACCACCTTGTTTAAAACCCCTAATATTGTTTTAGGTTGTCATATCTACATCAGTTATTAGAACAGCAGAATCAGGATGGGTGTTTAAAAACAACCAAAATGTTAGTGCTTACATACAAACCATTCACACATTGGAGCTTGTCTCAAATAACCACTTGTCCCCCAAAGATAAATATCAGAATAACATTAGCTATCACTAGTAAACCTACTTCAACATCCTATACATACAGCTGTGATGCAATTGCAGTGGTTATGCAAAACAGAATCAAAACATAACAGGGACAGCCATAACATCTGTTGGAGTAAATGTTTCACGAGTGTAGGGTTTCCAAGTATCATTCATGCAAAAGGGGCTTTTCCACCTCCACCACTGGTCAGAAGTGAATTTCCATTTCTAAGAAAGCTTAGGTTTGAGAAAGCTTAGGTTCAAGATAGCAAAGGAACACTGAAAGAGCATGGTAACTGAATTTTTTCTTTAAACAAAAATATGCATGGACCACCTTTGTGACATTGATTCAACATTTTTAGTTTATGACTAAATATCTTCTTTATGCTCCATTCTTCCATTTTGTCAATTTGCATTTGAGTACACAGTCTTTCATTTTATGCCTCACTAATTGATGTGTATTTATCTGGTGCAACTGTGACAGCAACCTATTATACTTTTAAAACTTTTCACGCCACCAGCTTAAGGGCATTGCCTTCTCCAATATCAGTTAAATTAAGACCTAATAAAAATTTGCCTAAAACTTTGGCCAATGAAAGTCTCTTTTTGTCTGTAAGGTTGCCTTAATTCCTGTGCTCTTACACGCACTTCGATACCCCATTACAACACTGATAAAAGGTTTCACTTGGATCATTAAAGGACTACAGCAGAACCATTAGAGGATGGAAGAATTAGGAAGAAACAAAGGTGTATGAGAAACTTACACATTCTGCCTGAACACCAAGACCAATTTTAGCACCCTTGTTTTGGCTTAAAATCTTCTAGCAGAAGAGGAAAAGCATGCCAGACCTCTCACAATCATTATGTACATAAATATTTTCCACTATCAGTTAACTTCTACTGTTACAGGGTAAGGCTAAAACAAGAGCAGGCAATAAAGCAAGAAGAGAAAACATTTGAATGGAGTCTGAAAGGGAACAAGGAAAACAAACCCAGAATAGAACTTTTACTTTGGTGCACAAGAACCAGTTCATTCCTGAAAGAAGAAAATACTGCAATAGATCACTCGGATTACCTTCAAGGTAGGTTAAGTAACTTAATCAACTCATAATAAACCCCTATTCTCACAGGCAAAAAACAAGTGTCTGAGGCTACCCGACTCAGAAATTGCTCTCAGTGACTGTTCAAAGGGCAGCAAAACCAGTCTGTTTTGTGTGTTGCCTCTTCTTGGTATGAGGTCCGATCTTCAGCACTTTTATACATTAGTCTTTAAACATTCCCTGTTTCAGCCAAGTTCAAGGGAAAGCAGTGTTCTGAACCTATGTAATCACCATAATACAAAAAAAAAACCCCAAACAGCCAGGGTAGAAAAATGACTGAATCAAGATGCCTACAAAGATGCCTACGGTGTATTTCCAACCTAAATTTCCTCTTGTATCCTATTCTATGCCATAGCGATAGCAAGACTTGGACTTTGGAATGGTATTGCAAACAAGTTAGTTTGGAAGCAGACACTGTGATCACAGAAAACTCTAAAAAAATTCAACTCAATTTTCAAGCAGGGTGCAAGTGGCAAGTGGTGTTCCAAAAGGAGTTTAAGGTCATACTTGAACATATACTAATTTGAGAAAAGACTTTGTTCTGTGGACCAAAAAATGAAATGCACAGGAAAAATAAGATCCCATGATCATAGTACTGAATTTCATTATAATGGACAACTAAAGAAACAAAACTATATTTATTATTATTTTTTGATGTCTGCATTGGTATTGCAGTTTTAGCGATCTGGAGTATCTGTAAGTCAAATGATTTCCAAGTGTTTCATGTGTTATTTTTAGATATATTATGTTCATAAATACTAACAAAAGTAGAAATTATTTAATCCATTTTAAAGTATGTTTTAGTGTTCTTTTTCCAGGCCAGTGTAATGTAAAATAGTATGTCCCAATATAGTTTCCCAGTGCACTGTGATATAATTCTCACTCTGAAGGGATAATATATATAAAGCAAAAGTTTAATCTCTCCTGGGCGAGAGGTCACTTTCATGGGAAATTCATTTCATAACAATTTCATATCTGTGATACTTAAGAATGATCTTCCAGAATCATAGAGTGAAATAGAAATCTTCTTGGGGAATGATACTACATTTCTCCTTAAGATTCAGGTCACCTATGTTTTGAAGAATTATGTTTCTGTCAGAATGTAAAGGCGTCCTTAGTGAATTGAAAAGGGCACAATAATAAAAGTATCTGAACTGGGGAATGTGTGCAATAGGAAATAATTTCAGTAGGACACAACGGTGCATAAATTGAAGGTTAAAAATGGAAGTATTATAATGATTTCTCAAGAAAAGAAAAAGGTACCAGATACATATCACAAATTATCCTATTATAATGAAGGAAAAAGGAAAAAAGGTATTTGAAATGTAAGAGAAACATTTCTGCAAATATCCTTCCTGCAACCTCTGAATCTAGTCTTTCTGCCATTTCATATCAGTGAGATGGCAGTTAAGCTCCTACAAAGAATATGCAGTACTATTCTGGAATTCAAGATTACAAAACTACTGATAATTCACAAGGATTCCTGTCAGGAAATCCCACAGATTTATTACTTTAAGTTGCTCTTAAAGGGGCTGATAATGAATTTGTTACAGAAGCAGCTACTTACATGAGAGAACAGTTTACAAGATGTTTGAGCCCTACATACAGGACTTCAGCAAGCTATATTCTCTTGATCCTTATTATTGTATTATTTCACCACCTTAAATGACCCAACTCCAAGATTTAACCAAAAGAAATTAAACAAAAAACCAATATCATGTTCTGTTCTTTATCTGAATGTTCTAGTATAATTTTAGAATAAAGCAATAAAGCAGAAAACACTTTTATACAAAATATTTACTTACAAGCCCAAGGCCACGCTGTATTTGTCACATCCAGGTGTAAGAATACTTAATATGAAAATGATACAGAAATATTTAAAATCCCAAACCCTAGAAAAGGCAAAATAATCTGCATTTCAACAACAGAGTACTGTATTTTCTGTTGAATATAGCCAATATTTCATACTCAGTGTTTTAGCTTCAGATACCTTGGAGGCTAGTATTCCTGGGACACATTCCATCATCCTGCTATGTACGTCCTTCTCTATTTTAAATGGGTTAGTTGATAAACAGGAGGTATAAAGTCCCAGAGCAGAAGATGTATCTGTATCCAGAGTGGTGTATCATAACCTGTTATTATAAAACACAAGATTTCTCTTACTATGACAGTGTGAGCCATAAAAGATCAATTCCAATAAAAATATTAATTAGCCTTCCAAAAAGGAGTTTGCTTGTTTGTTTGTTTCTTAAAAAATACGTTAAATAAGTTTTGTCCTTGCATCACCTGATCATGTTAGTATTTCCATGTAGTAATTACCATCAGATACATACACATCTTTTCCATTAGTATAAATCATCTTGCATGGACAAATAACAGTATCAGAGTCTATCAGGTAGAGTGATTTTGCTGTCATGACATTTCCAGTTAATGTTGAATTATAAATTTGTGAGAATAATGCAAACATGTGAATAGAATAGAATTATTTAGGCTGGAAAAGACCTTTAAGATCATTGATTCCAATCTTAAACCTAACACTGACTAGCTCACCATGAAACTATGCCCCCAAGCACCACAATTACAAGTCTTAAATACCTCCAGGGTTGGTGACTAAACCACTTTGTTGGACAGCCTGTTCCAATGCTTGATAAATTTTTTGGCAAAAAAATTTGTCCTAATTTCCAATTTAAACCTTTCCTTGCACAACTTGATGTCATTTCATCTCATCACTTGGGAGAACAGGCCGACACTCACCTTACTAAAGCCTCATTTCAGGTACTTCAGAAGTCTCCCCTGAGCCTCCTTTTCTCCAGGCTGAACAATGCAGTTCCCTCAGCCACTCCTCATAAGAGACCCTTCACCACTGTCATTGCTCTTCTTTGGATACTCTCCAGCTCCTCAACGTCTTTCTTGCGGTGAAGGGCTCAAAACTCAGCACAGTTTGAGGTGTGGCCTCACCAGTACCAAGCGCAGAGGGACGATCACTTCTGTCGTCCTGCTGGCCATACTATTTCTGATACAAGCCAGGATACTGTTAGCCTTCTTGGCTGCCTGGACACAGACTGGCTCATGTTCAGCCAGCTGTCGAAAAATACCCCCAGCTCCTTTCCCACCAGGCAGCCTCTCTTCCCCAAGCCTGTAGCACTGCACTGAAGTACCCAGCACTTAGCCTTGTTGAACCTCATACCACTGGCCTCAGCCCATTGATCCAGCATGTCCAGATATCTCTGCAGAGCCTTTCTATCCTCAAGCAGATCAACCCTCCCACCCACTTGGTGTTACTCAATGACCTTGTCCAGCATCTTGTTAAAAATACTGAATAGAACTGGCCCCGGTACTGAGCCCTGGGGAACACTGCTTGTGGCCAGCTGCCAACTGGATTTATCTCAATTCACCACAAATCTTTGGCCCTGGCTATCCAGAAGGCCTTTTACCCAGCTGAGTATGCCTGTGCAAGTCATGGGCAGCCATTCTCTCCAGGAGGTTGATGTAGGAAATGGTGAAAAGGCTTTACCAAAGTCCAGGTAAACAACACCCACAGCCTTCCATCATCCTGGCTGGTCACTAAGCTGGTCAAAGAAATGTATTTGTCAGGCTGATCAGTTCCACAGCTTTATGTTAGCATGTCACTATTTTTTAAACACAAATTTTTTTGGTGTATTCCATGCAGTCAATAGAATTGTTCCAATTTATGTTGTCCAAAAATCTGGTCTGATATAAGGCTGAAAAAGTGAGATTAAGTTTGACACAGTTTTCATGTCTTCAGCTGAATAAGTTTCCAATCTAAAAAAAGCCAGAAGATTGTTTTGAGTTTTAAGATTACTTTCTGGGAATGTATTTGATGGATAATTATTGTCAGAGTTAACTTTCTAAACAAAGCTTATTTCATCAAGATACTTCTAATCCATATTCACTCTTATTGAAATCTGTTAATATAGTACTATTAAATATGTTATATGTTGAAGTAGAGCTGCATATGTAGAGCTCCAATGTAGCCCCATCAGAGATTTTAATGCATTTTGAAGAATTGCCAGGAATGGCAGAGCCCAACAACTGAGTGACGTGGCCCTTTAAGATGTAGAACAAATCTCCATCATAAAGGGATCTTTTATATCAGTGTAAGCTAGTGGCAAAACTTCTTTTTTTTCTTTTAGTTATTTTCTACTTTTCAGTTCCTCTAACAGCCTTATGACAACTATGCCAAAGGAAATACACTAGTTACATATAAAACCCCTGTAAATTAAATACATACTTTTTCAAGGAGTATTTTAGTGCCCCGTTTTGCTTAGAAGCCATTCATATTTGCACAAAACTATTTTCATACCTGATTCAAAAATAAAAGTTGCAAAAGGACCAAGGCAATAATAATTAGGAAAGTAAAAACAAAGAATCCCTGGTGAATAAAATCACTGTTTAAAAAATTACTTCAAACACCAATAATAATTTCCCTTTTCAGTGTTTCAAATCAGTAGGGTTCATTGCATGATGAGTTTGAAGACTCTTAGTAAGTAAGCAAGAAGCATGAATTAGGACATTGTTATATCTGCTGTCAAAGTGTATAAGGGAAAAAATAAACAGATAAATTCTTTTAAGCTAGTTCCATGTCAGCAGTTGGAACATTTTGTAAAAATTGTAAGTGATATCACTACATAAAAAAAAAGAATTCATCTTCTGGTTAAAAAGAGTTAAAAAAAAAAATATCAATTTTCCTACAGGTGATTGATCTGGAAACTGCCTTTCCAGTCTTCGCAGCCCAGATGGAGAGGGCAACTGCAGCTGTTGCAGCTGGAGCAGATACTTTGTCATGTTTATCACTTTCTTCCACCTCAGTCACCTTCTTCCTCCCACTCCTTTTGGCAGGGGTGGATATCATTAACTCCTCTTCTTACTGTAACTAACCACAATGTAACAGGGACTGATCTGGAGTGCTTCCTTGAAAACCCACAATGATGCCCATATGGTATGGGCTGCTTACAGAGAGAATGGCTAAAGCAGCCATTCTCCTCTTGTATGCTTCTAGAGGAAGCATATTTACAGTCAGCAAGAGGTAAGTTACTGCTCCTGGGAGAGAGGTAACAGTACAGAAAGCATGTAATTCTTCCTTCCAGCATCAAATTAACCTACGATAAAACTTCACAGCACTTCTTCCTCCTAATTCTGACCTACCAGCCCTTGCCTTTGCTACTAGGAGTTATTTTTGCTTCTTTCCAAGAAGTCAAGGCAGCAATGCTCACTCCAGTTTCATCTCTGGAGAAACAAAAAACATCATAATTCCTCTGGTTCCCTGGAAAAAATAAAGGGTTGGAGCTGCTCTCAGCTCCCTCTTCAACTTCATCTTGATTGGTCACTGATGCCTATTACAGCCCTGAATCATAGAAAATAGGAGAGGATTTTTTGCCTATCCTACAAGAGTAGTCTTCTCAAGAAGTTCGATTATTGCACAGCTGTCTGATAGCCTGTTTTGATCTTGGCTGAAGCTGGAGGCAGTGATATTATACAGCAGTATAATAGTATTATAGTATTTTATATGCACAGTCCAACATCCGCATCTTATTTGAAAGATTTGGTGGTACTTTTGCTAAATGAATACTAAACCAAGCAAATGCTGAAATTTCATGCAATATGAGACTTCCTGCACATGAAAACCTCAAGTCTATTATTGCAGTTCATGTGTTTATTTTTAAAGCTAAACTTCAACATATTCTGCTTTTACAGCTCACTTCATTATCTGATCATGCAAAAAATTATTAGTTTATGAGCCAGTCAAGGTTTTAATCTACCTGAAGCTGATTAAGCACTTATCTAGTGTCCTCATTAGTACCAGAGCCTGTACTAAGCTGTATACTGGTAATCATTACATTTAGTATCACCCTAAGATGTTAGAATATCCAATTCAAGACTTTTTATTGCTTAACTAAAGAGTGTATGTTGTGTCCTAAAAACCAAATTATACAGAAAAACCCCCAAAGAATTAAACAGCTGAAACATAGTTGTACCACTAATGATTTTGTATGTTCCCAGCAATTTAGAAAACCCCAAAAGCGGTGCCTCGATTACAGCTGCTTTATAGGCCATAATGCTACATGCATTCTGAGGTCAACAAGGAATCTCTCAACCTATAAAAGAACTTGTGATAGCTTTTAGGAGCTTCCATCAAACTTTCGGCAAGGGGTGTTTCCTGTATTGTCTATTCTCTCATGCAAAAAAAAAAAAAAAGGCATTTTCAGAATTCCTTTATGACACTTCAATGAAGAAAAGGGAATACAGAAGTTACAGGCAGAGCATACCCACTGTCTTTCCAAATGCTTTTTTTTCTTTTTCTGAAACATCTTTGAGTACTCACCTAGAAAACTTAAGAATTTTCAGTTACTGCAAATTTCACCTTTCACAAGCAACAAAATAATCAACAGCTTGTCTCTTTTTTCCAGTTCACCATCACCTGAAGATTTATTTGTGCTGCCATTTAGACTCAGGGTATTACAAAGCTACATTTTGCATGTGGTTGTTTAGATCTTTACTGAAAGGAATAATGAACTCTCAGGTTACAATTTAAACTGGTCCCCACATTTAGTCACTGTAGGGTGCTTTGCTTCCAGTCCTTCAGTAAATTTTAAATTCAATGAATTTGGATGGAAAGTAAAATTTACAAATATTCTACACCCACCTAGCTGCTTTCTCCCTCCTCCACAGGACTGAAGGGGAGAATAAGATGGAAGAAAACTTGTGTGTTAAGAAAAGGCAAGGACATCTCCTACCAGTTACCATCACCAGCAAACCAGACTTGACCTAGGGAAACTTTAATTTCTTGTTAATTAATGTAGGGAAACCTGGAGTGGGGCAGGGGAAATGTAGAAGCACATACACAAAAAAAAGAAGTACAAGCCAAGGACAAATACAGGCTGGGCAGAGACTGTTTTCAGAGCAGCCCTGAGGAGGGTGTTGGTGGATGAGAAGCTCAACATGACCTGGCAGTGCACTTACATCCCAGAAAGCCAGCCATATGCTGGGCTGCTTCAAAAGGAGCATGACCAGCGGGTTGAAGTAGGTGGTCCTGCCCCTGTACTCCACTTCTGTGAGACCCCACCTGCAATACTGTATTCAGCTCTGGGGCCTCCAACATAAGAGGGACATGGACCTGCTGGATCCAGTTCAGGAGGGCCACAAAGATGATCAGAGGGCTGCAACACCCCTCCTGTCAAAACAGGCTGAGTAAGCTGGGCTTGCTCAGCCTTGAGAAGAGAAGGCTCAGGTGAGACCTTATAGCAGCCTTCCAATACCTAAAGCGGGCCTACGAGAAATCTGAAGAGTGACTTTTTACAAGGGCACGTAGAAACAGGACAAGGGGAATGGCTATAAGCTGACAGACAGTAGATTTAGATTAGACATTAAGGAAGAACTTCTTTGTGAGAGTTGTGAGGCACTGGAACAGGTTACCAAGGGAAGTTACGGAGACCCCATCCTTGGTAGTGTTCAAGGCCAGGTTGGACAGGGCTTTGAACAATGTGGCCTAGTGGAAGGTGCTAAAAGGTGGGAGGGTTGGAACTAGGTGGAATTAAGGACCCTTCCAACCCCAAACCACTCTATGATGCTATGGAAAAGACATCATGTCTCACAAAAACAACAGAACAGTATGCCTTATCTTATTTATAACCAATTCAAGGTTGCTTCATTAGTTAGGGTTGCTTGAACATCCATTTGTCATTTATTAGAAGTGCTTCATCATAACATTTTTCCTGCGTTGCAGTTCTTCCAGCTCTCCTACTGGTTCATGTCTTCCTTTCTCTGTCAGTAATCTCTTTATAGAGATCATTCCCCATTGTAATCCAGGCAAACTGTATTATTTTTTTTGCTTCTGTTTCAAAGTGTGTCATGGGTTCAGCAGTAGCAGTCATTTTTTTCTGCTTCTTAGTGGCTGGTGCAGCACTGTGTTTCTAACTTT
>WYDI02039232.1:0-31022 GCA_009867235.2 Psittacus erithacus
CAGAGGAGGGCCACGAGGATGATCAGGGGACTGAAGCACCTCCCATATGAAGATAGGCTGAGAAAGTTGGGGCTGTTTAGCCTGCAGAAGAGAAGGCTGTGTGGAGGCCTCATAGCTGCCTTCCAGTATCTGAAGGGGGCTTATAGGGATGCTGGGGAGGGACTCTTTATTAGGGACTGTTGTGATAGGACAAGGGGAACGGGTTAAAACATAAACAGGGGAAGTTTAAATTAGATATGAGGAAGATGTTCTTTACTGTGAGGGTGCTGAAGCACTGGAATGGGTTGCCCAGGGAAGCTGTGAATGCTCCATCCCTGGTGGTGTTCAAGGCCAGGTTGGACAGAGCAGCATTGGGTGACATGATTTAGTGTGAGGTGTCCCTGCCCATGGTAGGGGAGTTGCAAGTGGATGATCTTAAGGTCCTTTCCAACCCTAACTATTCTATGATTCTATAATACATATATCAGTAAGATCAGTCTAGATTATGCATATGACTAAACACATTCTATGAACCACATTACTAGTAGGGAATGGCATCCTCCCTGAAGCATAATAAAACGGATTCTAACTTCACTTTGAACATTCATTGAATTTTTTGGAGACTCCTATTTGTGTGTTCAAAGACAAAGGAGAAGTCCAAAAAGATGCAACTTCTTAGAATATAGGAAACAAAATACTTCTGTTTAAACTCAGATCTTCTGGGTGAATATGAGAGTCTTACTGGTTTTCTCTGCCCTATACAGTAATGTCAGTTTTAAAGGGAATGAGTTAGCTTCTTGTTACTGCATCTGACTGAGAAGTTTATTCCTGGAATAAACTCTTGAATAGCTTTATTCTTGGAACAAATGATCAGCCATTTCTTAGAAGAAAGACTTTCTCCAAAATGCTCCAATAATATTTTACGTCCCAGAGATTTACAAAACTAAGTACTCTCGCTCCAGCCAGGCCTCTTGGTATCTTGTGGGGCTTTTTACTATCAGAAATCTTCCACACAAAAAGAATCGCTACCAGTGCTCAAAAGTAAGCATATGCAATTTTTTCCATTTCTACATCACTAGCCCAGTTCTGAACTGAATCAGGAAAGATATGGGCCATTCATAAGCTGCATGGAAGTGTAAAACCATGCAGGACACTGTAAAGACCAGACAACCACAGTCAAGTGTGGGGAAGGTTAGTGTTCAGGTTTCACACTTGCTGTGTAGGATAGCATAATAGTGTGTTCTCCATTGGCAAGACAAAACGAGTAGGTGTGAGCAGTGGCACAGATCTGTGATGTGGATAGGGGACTTAAAGAGGCTGTGTAGCCTCTTCATGAGCATTGCCTCTCGTGGGACACACACATTCTCCAAAGCATTGAGCTTCTGAAAAACTTCACTCACCCTTGGCTTTGGGCACGAGGAGAACTTTGAAACACCATGGGCCAGATTTCTCACTGAAAAATATCCAAATGCAGCAACGAGCAATTTATTTTTAGCCCAGTTTCCTCTGAAAGCGTGGCATACATAATAGTGTTCTCAGCATATGTCTGCCTTCTCCTGGGTAATATGTTCTGAAGAAATTGGCTAATTTCAGCCACATGGGAAAGAGGAGTGAAGTTCCTAAAAACATGAAATTTCCCCATTTCTCATGAAAATAGGCTGCTAAGTGAAGGGGTACTTTTAAGGATTTCAGAAAAAGAAGGACTGTTGGGTGAGTTCAGCTCTGATTAGAAACCGGAGCATCTGCACAAGAATACTTTCCTCAAAACGTAGTCATCAATAAGCTCAGTTTTAATTTGTTCTGCTGCTCACAGGGCTGCAAGTTTTGCTCTAGTTTTGCAAGCCTTATCTCACTTCCCTCAGCTTCTTCCTTTCTTTAACTATCAGTCCCTCCTCTGCGAGGGAGTGAGGGCCTGCTCTTTATTTTGCTTAGGGTCCACATTGGAAATATGGCTTGTGAATAGGAACCACACACCCCCTGGGGAACAGCACGAGCAGCTCTACTCATGAAAGGCAGTGTCAGGATCTGCTAGAAAACTTCAAACTTGGGAACTTCACAGTGGCACACCTTGGGGAGATGAGATGTTGGTATCTTTGGACGTGGCAAGCAGGTGGTATTGACGCACCATGGCATACGCTTGGGGGCAACTGGAAAGTAACAAAGTGATCCAGGTGTAGCATGAAGCAAAGTGAGCAATTTAGTAAAGCAGCTCTGCAAGGCCAGGGGGCTGTCACTGCAGCTACAGCAGTACTTGTGTGGCTTTGAAGAAACACCAACATTGCAAAAGACCGCTGTGCAGTGACTTGTTGAACAAAACTAATGAAAGCATAACTGCAAGGATAGGAATGACATTTCTATCAGTTCATAGCTGTCCCTTTTCCCACCTACGGTTTTGGTGATCAGAATGACTAGAGCTGCATTTAAATTGCTGTACTTGCTGGAGAGTCAGGAGAGATTAACATACCGTAGGAGTTCATTTGCTAGGTCTTTTTCTTCCTTTTATTTAAAAGTTTTTGCTTTCTCCAAAGGCTAGAAAAGTATAAAGGAACAATTTCAAAGTTTGCACTTTATTATTTTTTATGGGTTTTTAACTGTTTTATTTACATATTCATCAGCCACAGAAAACACAGTTGTACCAAATTTGTTCTACCAGAGTTTTACATGCTGAATTTCAAAAACAAATAGCACCTGGCCACAGGCCCCTATTGCTTTAAGCTCTCTCAATTACCACCTCACAAAAATGATCAAGCTGAAAAAAAACAAGTCTTACAGCTTCTTTTGTCTGCAGCTTTCCAAGCATCCAGTTGTTTGTATTCTTTTCATTTGAAGTGCTCTACAGTGAATCTCCTGCAACTCTTCTGAACTTCAGCCTGAACTTCAGCCTCTCCTGAACTCGCTCATTTCCCATTAACTTCTGCTACCATGGTCTCTGCAGGCTTCTCATTCCTGCAGAAATAACTCCTGCTCTTCCAGCTTGGATGAGAAAAACAAACTTGCCTTTCGGTCTGTGGGATATTGGTTATCCATCAAACCTGAGAGCTTGCAAGGGCAAGGTGGAGGTGAAGAGGAGCTGTACATCCTCAAGATTACTTCTGGTTCTCCCAAGACCTCTCCCTGATTCCCATATTAACCTTCCCATCTTGATAAGAAAGTTTTTAAATGGAACTACTTGAAGGCTATGTTTTATTGGTTCCCTGCCCAAGGTATCAACTCTGTTCCTGAAGGAAATGACCCTAAGTACTTGTACAACAGCATGCCTTCTAGAAATGCTGCTGGTTCTTCTTTCATTCCTTGGTTGGTAAGGTGTGATGATATTTCAAACTAATCAACTCTAGATGTGAAAAACAGAAAGGCTTTTGGGCATATGAGTTTTGAATAGCTTGCTGGAATAAAAGACCTGAGAGACTGTCCTTTACAGCCTGCTTAGCTGGCATAATATAAGACATTATTTCTCCTTAATATTGTTTTCCTCTTGTATTTGGAAGTCCTGATTGCCCCAGTGTTGTGATCTCTGTAATTTTTAAATGTAAATGTGCATAAATAACCTTATTCACTGGAAAACACTGATAATCTGAAATTATTGGGTTCTGCCTTTCTTGAAGATCCCCAAAATATAGGTAAAGTTTAATAAATGGACAATTACCTTATTCTTATGGTGTCACTTACCTTGTGTACTATCTGAAGCATGTGTTATAATAAAACATAAAAATAAAATATATTAAAAAAAACCCACCACAACAAAACCTGTGGTAAGAAGCTGTCTACCCGGCCGTTTTCCGTCTGGATCAGTGATAAGAAAGATTAGCTAAGTAAGAAAACTTTTTCTTTAATTCAAGCTTGCAAAGCCAGGAGTTTTTTGGTTTCTATAGTCCAGTAATTCCATATTGATGTAGGAAAGAGAGGTTAGATTTACAATCAATGTGCATTAGGGTAAATCATTACAAAGAAAGGGGTATGCTGAAAGATCTTGGTCTACACTGTAGCTTTAGCCAAGTGCTCTGTTCTCCAGGGGAGTATGCCGTCATTGTGTTAAAGGTACCCACTGTCTTGTTGATGTACAAATTCACTAATGAAAACAATGAAAGCAATCTACAAACATTTCAGTAAAATATCCACAAATATACACCCACCAGGAAGAGTAGAAATGCTCCTATACCTGCCTGGGAGTACTCTTACTCCTGTTTATTGTGCCATTCATTTTTCTAGCACACAGCCTTTCCTGTTAGGTGACTTACATGCCCCCAGAAGCCACACCAACTACTTGTGCATCAATAAACACTTTCAGATAAGCTTATTTTTAAAAGTTTTGCTTGGATCTTTAATTCCATGGGTATTGAATGATGAAAAAACCCAAAACCTGCTGTAATTGAATGGTGTTACTGAGGGACAAGTATATAGATGTAACTTACACAGATTTTTTGGAGATTTTTTTTCTTCAACCTCATACTTGCTCTGGCGACAGGGGAGTCTCTGTCATCTTTTCCCATCAGCTCTTCTTTCTCTCCTTTGCTTTTTTCATGAACTAAAATAAGAGCTCGAAGTCCTGTTCACCTTCTCCAAAGCAGCCACTGAACTGGAAAAGCCCCTTTCTCTCTGAGTTTCCTCCTAATTTAATGAATTTAGGAAGCCAGCTGCAAAATCCACCAATCATCTTCCAGATTTTCTGAAAATTTTCCTAGCTGTACCTTTGGACCCTTCCTGCCACCTTCCTCTCCCTCACTTTCAAAACTCTTGGAAGGATCAATAAAAATTTAATTACAATTAGTAATAGCAGACTGCAACAATATGGATGTTATGTGACCAGTGAGAACAGTTTGTCCTCTTCAATGTTGCCGCACTGTCTCCAGTGCTTGACCTAACTAACGCAGGTCGACAGGGATCCCTGATGCAGCACGGCAGTCTGCAGAGCGCACAAATGCCCACAGAGGCGGGGGAAAGATTGGCAGCGAAGTCTGAATGTTTTGCTGCTTGGTTGTTAAGTGATCTAGAAGAGAAAGAGAGAAGGTTAGGAATAGGGCTAGGAGTCAAGGACAGGTTTGGGAACAGGAGACTAAACAGACTGCCGCTTACTTTGTTAACACTTGAAACATTTTTAAAACAATGAGAAAAATTGAAAATGAAAGATGAGATTAACAACATTAATTGCATTTGGAATTGCAAATTTTGTTTAAGCTCTAATAATACTTCTGACTGTTATGAAAGCACACTTGGTCTTGTTTTCTGACTGTGAGAAGGCCCACAATTAAATAAGGAGAAAAGACACAGAAAGGAGGCTCAGATTAATACACATTTCAGATGTGAGGCACGTATCTCCTAAGTCTGGCTTAAATTCTTTGTTTCAGGCTTAGGTTTTGAAAGTTTAATGTGTTCATCGCTTTCTCCAGCTTGCATCCACTGGCAGCTGGAGTATTAATTTTGCCTTGTCAGCACAAATGGTAACTGATGTAAGAAAAAACAGTAAAGGATGATTACTGCATTGCCATGCTGGAATGTCCTGGGTTCAGCAGTAACAGTAATTTTTCTTCTTCTTAAACCACGACATGGAGGTTCTGCCCCTCAGCAGCTGCACAAAGCACAGTGCCAGGGCATAGTGCAGCCAGTGGGAGGAGAAGAAACTGGGGAGAGACCAAGAGACTCTTGGAACAGGTCAGTCATGGCCAGCAGATCTGCGTTAGGAAACGCCTGTTTTCTTTCTTTTCTCTCCCAAGCCAGAGACCTTCCACTACTTCACTGTCCCAGTCACACTAAATGTCACCCATAGGGGGACAGTGCTTCCCATTGGCTAGTGTCCTGGTTTTGCTGGGATAGAGTTGATTTTCCTCCTAGTAGCTGGTGCAGTGCTGTGTTTAGTATGAGAACATTGCTGATAACACACCAATGTTTTACTTGTTGCTAAGTAGCAGTTACCCTGATCAAGGATTTTTCAGTCTCATGCTCTGCCAGTAAGGAGGGGCACAAGAAGCCGGGAGGAAGCAGAGACAGGACACTTGACCCAAACTAGCCAAAGTTGTATTCCATACCACAGCACGTCATGCCCAGTATATAAACTGGGGACAGTTACCCGGAAGGGACTGATTGCTGCAATCAGCGAATTGTGAGCAATTGTACTATGCATCATTGCCATTTATTGCAGGCTTTTTCCTTTCCCCTTCTTGGTTTTATATACTCTCCCCTTGATATTTCTCTAATCATTGTTACTGTTGCTAGTAGTAGTAGTAGTAGTATATTTTACTTTATTTTAGTTATTAAACTGTTCTTATCTCAACCTGCAGCTTTTACTTTCTTCTGATTCTCCCCATCCTGCCTGGGCAGCAGCAGAAGTGGGGGGTGAGCAAGCAGCTGCATAATGTTTAGTTGCCAGTCAGGTTTAAACTGCAACAGCTAGTAAGAGCTACTGGCAGGGCTGTGGGAGTGAATGGTGAGCATCCTGCAAATGTTAATCAAACCCTTGTGATCATGAAAATGGTCACCATGTACCTTCCTGCAGCAGCTGTCCCTGGCTACAGACACCATCTGCCATCTGCCCATCCATCTCCCTTCTTCCAAGACAGACCTGCCACAGGGAGGCACAGAGGGAAGCCTGAGAAGTTACCTACACCCAACACCAGCCCGCAGTGAAGTACATATATGTGATCACTACGCCCTTTAGATCACCCAGGTTGTGGGAGTAGAGCAAATCTTGCCAACAACCTAATGAATCTCTGAAATCTGGCTGTAGGATAGATCCATTTACACATTTAAAGCATGGCACTTTAAGATACCGAGAATAAGGACACTTAGATCTGAGCTTGTCATCATAAGCTCCCTTAATAAGTGCCTCTAGGACACAATTTATCTTATTCAAATGAGATTAAACCAAAATAGGTCAAATTAATTGTGTCCTTATTTCTCCCCAATAAGCACAAAGGGAGTCTAATGTAATTTATTCAGAAAAAAAATATCTGCCATAAATATCTATGGTTGAAATAAAGGAATTCCACTCATGGGTTTAATTCTTCTGCTACAGCATAAGCATCAATAAGATGGGTGTCTACGTATGCTCCTCTTATGATTAAATGACAGGAATAGACACTATCAGAGAGCTACCTATTCAATGAGCCTGTGTGAGGATGAGATAACTCACACTCCTGAAGTGCCAGTTAGGTGTCTGAACTTTGAGAAGAATCTCATTCTGAAATGACAAGCATCATATTCTGGTTTAGCCCTTAGTTCTGTAGCCTGATGACCATTTTATTTCACGGTAAAGCAGCATCTCCAATTTCTTTCTAGCAAAAACCAGAGCAAATTAATAGACAAAACAAAACAAAACAAAATAAACAAACAAACCAACCCTGTAACTAACTAACCTACCAGCCAACAAACCAAAAAAAAAAACCAAACAACCAAAAAAACCAAAAAAACCAAACAAACCCCAAAACCACCAAAATGCAGATTTTTTTTTTTTTCCAAAATTTTTAAGTACCAGCTCGTCTGGTAAACTTCAACCATTACCTTAGATCATGGGAAGAAATTTTTTAGGAAATCAGTGGCAAATCACCCGCTGACTTTTTATAACATCACTGGGATGTCAAGAGCAAAAGAGCTGTGCCTTCATAAAAAGTCATAAAATCTAGGAGCCATAGTCCTTGATCCAAGCCTTCCTAATTTCTTTCTCCCTCCAACTATTTTATTTTTATAAGGCCAGCAGCAGAGTGAAGGTACTCTGCTCACAGGAGACATTGTTATTTCCATCATGTGCTGTTAGAAGTGTCACTTTAACATTTCAGTTCCTCCGTTACAGGGTCTAATCTTCTGGCAGTTCAGCCTCATGGATCACCTTTAAATTGTGACAAGCAAGCAAATCCACTGATTGTTCCATCTTCTACAATCTTCTTCTATCACTGCTCCTTCTCTTTGAATCAGAGTGAAGAGTTAGCAAAACTCTCCATTCGTCTTTCTTTTAAGCTTTTATTATTCTTCCTGCTTTCCAGGGAGAAAACTGGATAACAGTCAAGTTAATAAGCTCACAAACCCATGAATAATAAGTTATTGAGATAGAGTCCCTGAAATAATGCTAACATTCACTTCTCCTGGCAAGCCTGTGCTGGTCTCCCCAGAACTCTTCATTTACATTTACCCTTTCTTCTCAGTCTTCCCTGGACTTCTTTCCTCATTATTCAGAAAACTTTCCACTTCGCCCATCTTAAAGCATTCCTTTCAACTTCACTTGCCCCTTCTGACTACTCTCTTTGCCCCATCTCTTGGCAAGAACTTCAGTCCTCCATTTTGATTGCATCTTGTTGTGAAGGTGGTGTCTACATTACACACTGTTTCCTTAAGCTTTCATTCACACCTAATCCTCAGCAACTTCTCACAGAAAGGCTCAGTATTTGTGCTTCAGGAATATCCTTAGTAACCTGTTGTTTGCTTTGCCACCACTGATCATGTTATTCTTCATAAAACCTTGTCTTCCACTGGTTGTTGTGATTGTCTTCCTGTGGATCTTCTTCCAGACCTCAACAAGACAGTGTCTAACCAGCCTTCATCTATTGATACAGACTGAAATCTCACCCTGTTTCTCTGACACCTCCTCGTGGATGTCCAGTTACCACCTATACTTATAACTTTTCCCACTGGTATTAGTTCCCTCAGGTAGTACCCATTTTGGGGTCCTTAGCCTGGTCATAGACTACATCTGTAGCTTCTCTGCATCTCCTGACATCCTGAAGTTCACCATGATCAGCATCGCATAAATGTCATGCTTGCAGTCCATCCACAGACTGCTAAATCTCTTTTACTGCTTTCATCATCAACTCAGTTGTTGCAATGTATTTTCCTTTGGCTTTTATAAACACATTTTTTCCCTTATCTATTTAGAGTACTGCCATTTACTTGTTATTTTCTATGTCTTTGAATCCTGCTTCTCTTTTTTACTAAATTTAAGTAATATCTCTATTTTCAAAGCCTCTCATGGCCAGTCCCTGCTCTGCCCATCACCTATCATTCAGTTCATCAAAGACCAGTGCTATCTTTGATTGCTTTGTGGTGTCATGGATTTTTCCAATCTCTTGCTTGCTAAATTCCAAACGCATTCCATTCTCACCCATGCTGGGAAGACAATGCCATAAACATCTTCTATTCTATCTTCCTGTCATTCAGAATAATCCTTCTAACTATATATTATATAGTATCTACAAAAAAAATTTGGAAAAGCTTGTCCTTTCTCTGGCAACCTGATATCCCCTCCCATCAATTAGCACTTGTTTCCTTAAACGTCCCTCTTTACCTCTCTGGTATTATTAATAGTCTCTTGTCTTTAGTTTAAAGCCTGACTTCCTGTGGGGCAAGGGACATATTTTATTCTGTGACAGCCTCTATATGTCACAGTCATGAAGATAATGGTAATAATAACAGTGATAATGAGAAGAAATCCTTTCTGAATTCAAACTCAGCATAAAAATTTAGTGGCTTTAAAAACATCATTCACCTGTTGCTTTGGCAGACATTTTACAGATTCACCACTGCAGTAGTTGGCCACAGAACATTGTTTATAGAGCCATGTCAGCTGTGCTGTATAAGCACATAGATAAATGAGAACAAAACATCACTAGTAAAGAGGGTTTATTCTTATCATATGGGACAAATAAATGTGAAGGCATACTATAAAAATACCTTGTAAATTCTCCTCCTGTGACACACTTGATGACTGGATGGTATTGCCCTCACACTGCCTGAGCCAATTCTCTGCTCTCAGCAAGCTCTAGTCCTCCATCCCCCTCTCCTCTCCAGCTGTATTTTCCTGGAAGATAAAATGTGACTGTGGTGCCTGAATGGAGTTCCCTCCTATCTCTGATCCATTTGTTGTCAGCCAGATTTCCTTTCCAGAGTTCTTTATGATGAAAATTACCTTTTAACCTCTCCATCGTGTGCCATTTCTCTCTTGTCCTAAGTGGCATATGATGAGATGTCTTCCATTACTTCAGCCTGCCAACTCTGATAGCATGCTGCCCTGCCTGCCATTTTGTGCATCAGACTGATAAAAAATTTCCATCTGCAGAAAAAAGAAAATATAGAGTGCAATAGCCACTGACATCCAATATTCCTGAGCAGTTGAATTTTATAAACTGAATGTATAGAAAAAGAACAGCAAAGATCCAAGTCGATTGAGGAAGGGGTGCCCTGGCATGGCTTGCCTTATGCTAGCCCCATGCTAGCTCCTTCCCCATCCCTGCCAAAGAAGAGAGTCTACCTTGGGATGCACTGGAGCTGGGCAGAGCTAGAGCACTAACAGTCTTGCTGAGCTTAACAAAGAAGTGATTGTGAAAGCACCTCATCAATGTTGTATTTAGGCTGCTCTGAAATTTGTATTTGGGGAATTTTGATTACTTCCTTGGAGATCCACAATCAGAAAGGTGGAAAACTGGCAGTTTTTGGGCCCAGGTTTGCTTTTCAAGAACAATCCAGCTTCTATCTTGTGAAGATGTTCAATGTTTTACTAAACAGCAAGAGGCAAAGGCCAGCTGTCTCTGAGCTAGCTAACCTGGACACTTGTGCAATCTGATGTGACTTGATGACTACTGTTGGGATGCAGGGCCACATGCGGCTCTCATTTCTACTTAAGTACTGCAATTTTTGGGGCATAAAGCTCTAAGTAAGGAGAAAAAATTAATTCATTATACTTGCAAATTATATTCACTGGTACTTAGATGGCTGATTAAGCTCTCAGATCATATTTCTTCAAATTGTGGTATCTTCCACAAATGAAATACACCCAGTAATAGATGTGTAATTGAATATATATATTGAAAAGTAATGGGGATAACTCAAGCAATTAGTTTATTTAATAGTGGACATATTCTGTTAGTCATCTCTCTTGTATTCCAGCCAGAATCAAGAGGAAAAACATTTTCAGAGCTCCTTGAAAGGGATATTACAATGGGAGGCCTCCTTTTGCTGGTCTTTGTTTTGTTTATTTTTCACATTTAGAAATCCAAAGATCTAAGGTAGAAGGCCACATGGCTATCAGCCCGGGGCTGGTTTCTTTCCTTATGCACATACATAATCACGCAAGAAATAGTTCATTGCAATGCATCCTGGGGATGTGCACAGCTAAATGGGATTTGCAAGAAATATCTTTTTTTTCAGTTTAAAAATGCTAGTTTGTCAAAACTCAACTTTTTTTATGACAAAGGATTGCTTTCAGGTTTTTTTCCAAGTCAGAAAGATTTGACGTTTGTTTAATATCTTGTTCTAGTACCTTCAAAATGAAATGCTCTGTTTTTTCATTTCAGAAACGTTTTCCTTCTGAAATGTAACTACAGTGAAAAGTAAGATTTATTACGAAAAATATCAACATAAAAGTAAGCATTTCCACTGCTCTAAAGCTGGAGTTGTTGGGGAGGGGGATTGTTTGTTTCTTTTGGTCTCTTTGAAGTTCTTGGCTTTTGACCCAGTTTGGAAGAAGAATTTAAAATATTGCAAAAATGAGAAGCTAAGAAAATAACTTGTTGCCCTATTCTAATGTGAACTCCACGTCTGCATTCAAATATGTTGACAAGTGAGTGTTGTGTGATAAGCCACCTCACTTGATGATTTTTTGACTTCTCTGTAATTGCACTGTTGGGATTTATATCTGGACAGATTCATGTGAAATCCAGTTATGTTACTGGCCTTTTTCTTACCCACTGTATCATGTTTGATTAATTAACCTGATTGTACCTTTTTTCCTTAAAATCCACCTGTGAAACAAATGATTGAATTTCAAGCAAAAACCATCTCAAGCTGATTGAAGTGTCAGTGTAAGGATTCAGCACAGACACACATGAAACTGGTTGTTTTGTAGATCAGATTATTGTCTTTTGACAATCCATTTTTTAAGATTTCCAGTCCTAGCATTTTATTTACTGAAAAACTTCAGGGAAAATATTGTTCATAAATAACAAGGGGCATGAACAGATTGTCTCAAATCAGGTGATCACATTTACTGAGAGCACTAAGAGTATTTAATGAATAATCAAGAATGTTTTTAATATGTGGGGGTTTTTTTAGTTCATCTACTAATTCGCCTTAAATAACATGTCCAGAATTTAAAAGTTTTAAGTGTTAATCCTGTGTGGAATTCCCCTACAGAAGCTTAATGCACATATGATTAACAATGCTACTTCAACATTTAGGGAATTTTCCTTTTCAGATAAATATTGCCAGTGTTGAAAACCAGATTGGATCCAATTTGTCTTTTCACAATACTGCATCAGTAGATAATTCTAAAGTTGAAAAACATATTGTCTTTAAACATATTAGGCTGCTTAACAGCAATTATTATTCAATTCAACATCTATCAGTCATTTCTTTTAAGTCAGTTTTCTGGTAGAAGAAAGCTTTTCTCAGCCTCTTTGACATTTTCATCGCTACTAGAATTCAGAATTGTAATAAGTGATTCTTCTTGAGCTACTTGCTGTATTTAAGATTATTGATTATAAATTCCGTGTTCAACAATTGCCTTGACATTTGCATACAAAAGAATTTGATTTTTATCAATTAATTTCACCCTTTCTCCTGTTTGGGGCAGTGGATTATAAGAACTGTAATCTAGAAACTGCATTACTCAGTGTGCAGCATTAGTTCTTTTTGCTTCTTGTTAATATACTGCTTGCATAGATCAGATCTTTTGGTTGACAAAGTCCATAATTAGCAAGTGTGCAAATGTGTGCTTGGACTCACAATTCAGAAGATAGTGGATTTATCACATTTGGGCCTTCAGTTCAGTTTTCCATATTTATTTTTTCCAATTCTGTTTCTTTCTGTGGAAATGGAGTGCAGTGTTTTTTGAGGAGTGTGTTATCTTAAGCATTAGCCCGTCTTGTGTCCTCTGGAATGAAATCGTACTGTCAATCATCTCCTTTCCCTTTGGAGGAGAGGGTTGGTACTACTGTGGAGAGTCTGAGCCTGGTGAGTAGAACTAAATATTCTTTTTTTCCTAGTATTTATGGGAGCTTAAATGTACATGTGTACAACAGGAGTTGTGGGCTTTGAGCAATAGCAGCATAATTTCTTTCATCTCAAACCAGGTGGAACTAAAATTCTTTTGGAAGGGGTTTTATCTTCTTAAAACCAGTATTTGAAGTCTTTACTGTTAGAACTTCTACTGATGGGCATATTAAACTGTTTTCATGCAGATTCACTACTCACTTTTCCAAAAGTTAGGTCAGGCAAAACCCTTGCTGCAGGTTTGTATTAATCCAACCTACAAAAATCATAAAATGGTGAAGCCTCTAATGGCAAGGACACTGCGCTTAGAAAAGACCAGACTTTAGGCTGTCTATGCAACATTGTGTTGTGATGCAGGCGTTGTTACTCTTTAGTGACTACTCCCTTACTGTACTGTAATAAAACACACAAGTTGTCGAATGAAGGCTATTTTTGCACTCCATGGCAATTGTATGACAGTACAACAGTGCCAGAAATTGAGGACAGAACTATTTGAGGATTATCTGGTAGTTACAGATCCTGTCCAATGTCTTCTGACTCCAACCACAACCATACATCTCCAGATATTGTCTCTGCTTCTACTATCTCCTTCCTTTCTCCCTGTCTTACCCTCTATATTTAGTCCTGCCCCTTCCTTTGTTTCTTTTTTGTCCTGCATCTTGCCACCCTCCTTTCCTTATCCTTCTGTAAATCATCTTCACTTTTGTCTCTGCCAAAAAAGCCAAAGCTGATGGCCTTGTTCCTCTAACTGTGGCTGACCTATAGCAGTAAAATAGGATAGGATAAGATGGATAGGATAGGATAGGATAGGATAGGATAGGATAGGATAGGATAGGATAGGATAGGACAGGACGGGATGGAATGGGATGGGATAGGACAGGACAGGACAGGACAGGACAGGATAGGATAGCGTAGGATAGGATTGTTCATTTGGAAAGAACTGACAATGATCATCTAGTCCAACTGCCTGACCAGTTCAGGACTGAGCAAAAGTGAAAGAATGTCATTAAAGGACATTCTTCAAATGCCTCTTTAACACTGACCAGCTTGGAGCATCGACTACCTCACTAGGAAGCCCATTCCAGTGTTTGACCACACTCTCAGATAACAAATGCTTCCTAATATCAAGTAAACCTGCCCTGGCACATCTTTGAACCATGCTCATGTGCCCTGTCACTGGATAATAGGGAGAAGAGATCAGCACATCCCACTCCACTTCCTCAGGCATGTTGGTTGATGAGAAACTGAGCATGGGCCAGCTTCAGTGTGCGCTCGCAGCCCAGAAACCCAACCGTATCCTGGGCAGCATCAAAAGGAACGTGACCAGCAGGTCGAAGGAGGTGATCCTGCCCCTCTACTCTGCTCTCGTGAGACCTCACTTGGAGTACTGTGTGCAGTTCTGGTGTCCTCGACATAAAAAGGACATGAAACTGTTGGAACAAGTCCAGAGGAGGGCCACGAGGATGTTTGGGGGACTGGAGCACCTCCTGTAAGAAGATAGGCTGAGAAAGTTGGGGCTGTTCAGGCTGCAGAAGAGAAGGCTGTGTGGAGGCCTCATAGCTGCCTTCCAGTATCTGAAGGGGGCTTATAGGGATGCTGGGAAGGGACTCTTCATTAGGGAGTGTTGTGATAGGACATGGGGTAACGGGTTAAAACATAAACAGGGGAAGTTTAAATTAGATATGAGGAAGATGTTCTTTACTGTGAGGGTGGTGAGGCACTGGAATGGGTTGCCCAAGGAAGTTGTGAATGTTCCATCCCTGATGGCTTTGAAGGCCGGGCTTTACAGAGCAGCCTTGGGTGACATGGTTTAGTGTGAGGTATACCTGGCCGTGGCAGTTGGGCTGGAACTAGATGATCATAAGGTCTTTTCCAACCCTAACTATTCTATGATTCTGAATCTCTAGGAGGAAACGAGATTGCCCCTTGTCTTCCTTTTCTACAAATTAGACAAGCCCACAGTCCTTAGCTGTTCCTTAGGGGACATTTCTTACAGCCCTTAACACCAGCTTTGTTGTCCTCCTCTGGACAAGTTCAAGAACATTCACATCCTTCTTAAATCGTGGACCCAGGAGTACACACAATATTCAAAATAAGGCTGCACTAATGCTATATAAAGCAGAATAATAGCCTCTTTGGACCGTCTGGTTATGCTATGTTTGATGCACAAACACAGTCCTTTTGGACTGTTGAAGTGAAAGTCCTAGGATGTAAAATACACATTTGGGCACTCCAGCTGGTTGTTGCCTTTCTTGTCCTGAGTGGACTAAACTGAATACAGTATCCTGATATTGTTCAAGACATGATTAAAGGGGATGACCCATTCCCTCAACCTACCACCTCTGTTGATACAGCCCAGGAGGAGGCTGTTGCCCACCTTTGCTGCCAGGGCACACTATTGCCTCCTGTGCAGCTCATGGTCCAGTCTTGCTCCCAAGTCCCTTCTGCAGATCTGCTTCCCAGGCAGCCACCAGCCAGCATCACTGCTGGGCCCTCTTCCTTCACAGGAGCAGGACTTTGCATTTGTCTTCATTGCATTTCGTAATTTTCCTGTTGACCCATTCCTCTAGCCTGTCTGTCCCTCTGAATGGTAGCCCTGCTTTTAAGCCTATCAACTATTCTTCTCCGCTTGCTGTCACCTTGCTGAAAACTTGATGGGAGTCCACTAATTTGCCTCCAGGTCACTGATAAAAGATGTTAGATAGGACAGATCCCAAGAGGAAAGGACCCCTGCAGTATGTCACTTGTCACAGCCATCCAGGTGGAGTACACTTTGTGGCCCTCTGATCCTGATCATCCAACCATTTTTATATCTACCCTTTTTGTGTAATTTAATTTGTTGGGCTGGTTTTGTGTCAGCCTTACATTTCAATACAATTTTTAGCGGTTTTAACATTCTGCTCTTTTTGTTTTCTGCTTTTAAAGATCTCTGTGAGTTCTCTTGATTGCCTGTTACAAACACAGTTAAAATTCTAAATTATTCTTCTTTCTCTATTAATCCTTGGCCTTTACACAAAGGAGAGGAAATAAGAGGAACTTTTGTCCTCATTTACTTTATATTAGACATGGAACTGAAGAAGCTTCAGCTATTTTTAAGGTATTTTTGAGACAAAAAAGTTACGTTGTTGCTAGGTTATTTTGCCAAAGCTCTAATAGATGCTTCAACATGAATTGCTCCAAAACTTAAAATTACCTGGCAGAGAGGACTGAGAGAGGACTATGTTATGCAATTACATAGAGTTTTTGCTGGAAAAACTTGATCTCCAAATCTTTGCTTAAAACCTGGTCGGCATTAATACTGCTATGTTGACATTTTTGTCAAACATATCAGGAACTGCCAATCCCCATTTAAATGAAAATGTTACCAAAATGTTTCAAAATAATGATTTCATTTTTCATTTATTTAAATTAAAAATTACAGTTTAAAAAGCTAACAAATATTAGTTAGGAAACTCTTCTGTAAACAGGTCTGTTTTGAACATTGCCATGTGTTTGCAATTTTAAAAACAACTTCAGTATTATTTTATCAGTACCAAAGGATCTTATTCTTCCAGCAATCTGTGGCTGATGCTGTAGGCTTGGAACACTTTTACTATAAGTTTTCTGTACGTTAACATTTTATAGTCTTTTTAGTCTCTTTGAATTGGATGAGGATCATTCATATCTACCTCTCTGCTGAAAATGTAGTATTCTCTGAAGAGAGGTTTTAGAGTGGGGTCCTTCAGAACTTTTGCTTTCTGGCAGGCTGATTTTTATGGAGTCAGACTGGCAAATAATGGCTTTTACTGAGAGGGTGTTTCTCAGAAGGGTTCAGCACCAACCATAACCCAAGGAAGTGTCTGGGTAATTGACTTGGTAATAAAAAGAGAGCAATAAGAACAGCAAGGAACTCCCCACCTGTGGAAATGTGGTTCAACAGAGGCACTACTACCAAGGCATTTTCACTCAAAAGTGCAAACAGAGCTTGATATTTGATTTTACTTCTCTTTTTTTACCCTATCCAGCCACAGGGCATCTGGTGCAAATGCCTAACTGCTGTTTTCAGATCATATGTTAACTTTTCCAATTTAAGGTTAATTGAACACCCAGTCCAAGGCACTCTACATGACTTTTTCCTGGTTTCATTTCCTGTGGCTTAGCACTGCAGATGGTAGTAACATTAGCCAAGTGAACTCCCTTTATTTAGATGTCTTGTCATTAGTTTAATGAGAAGCTATTGCAGTGACTCATTCCCTCTTTCACTCTAAGGCTCTTGCCCTTAAAAACCTGGCAAAAAAAGAAAAAAAAAAGGTGAGGATCTAATAAAAGCAAAAATGAGCTGTGTTTCTCCTTTCTTTTTCTCCATGCTCATATTCATGGGGTGAGGACAGAACTTTGAAGTCATTTAACCCTCTGCTTCTACTGAGGTGCCGGCTGCCCAGCAATTTTTCTGGGAGAGGGGTGCCCAGGTATTGTTACTCCCTAGGGGGATTTCTCTGGGAGTTTAATTAGACATGAGTGCCCTGTGAGCAGGAATGGTGTGTGAGAGCCAGGGAGCCGTGCTTTGCTCTCCCTTTTTCCCTGGCAGGGATGACTAGCCCACAGCCCATTGCCCACCTCAGGAGGTCAGACCACAGGCAGCCTGCAGCCTTCCTGGAGATGCAGAGCAGCAAAGTGATGTGCACAGAAGCTGGTGCCAGAGCCATGACCATGATATTGGTCCTTTGCATTCTAGCCATTGAAATTTTTGCGGAGCAAAAACTGCTTGTATGCTGCTGCCACTGGGCAGACCCCAAGTTCGATCAGCACCAGGGTCTCAGATGTGTCAGATATAGGACTCATCCGGAGGAAGAAGCTACACTAGGCTGTCTCATTTAGATCCATGTAGTTTAGGGAGAAATATTTGCATTCTGGAACATTCTACCACATGTAGGACAATTGAGCATATTTAGTGTGCTCTATTTCAGAGAATCAAAGAAAAGTTGAGGCACCTTTTGAGATCACCCTGTCCAATCTCCTACTCAGAGATGGGCCAGATAGAGATGGTACCCACAACTGTGTCCAGTCGAGATTTGAGTATCTCCAAGGATGAGAATTCCATACCCTTTCTGGGCAACCTAATCTTGTACTTGACTGCCTTCATAGTGAGAGGTTTTTCCTGTGTTTAAGTGGATTTTCCTGTATTTTGTGTCTATTGCCTTTTGGCCTTTTACAGGATACCACTTGCACTTGCAGAAGTCCAGTATGTCTATATCCTTGCATTTGTGGGCTCATTGTGGCTGTGTAATACCCTGGCCTTTCCTCTAAGACCTCTGCCTTTCCTCGTTCAGACACAAGATATAACAGAGCTGGAGCTTTCATTCATTTCTTCTATCAGGAATGTTCTGTTCATCCAGCAGAAGCAGGTTCTGTTTTCAGTTTGGGTGAGTGGCTGCAAGTAGGGATGGGTGTGTTTAATTGATGGTTTGAATTGGTGGAGATTTGTCTTCTGGGAAAGTATGAACTGAACTTGTAAGGAAAGCCAAGGCCGCCTAGCTTCTAAACTGGGACTAATGGCTGCAAACCATGTGAAATACGTGACAGGAAAAAGCAATTTGGATAGTTTCGCTTGATCCATGTTGTAATTTAAAGGAGGCTGAGTTGACACTAAGCAGTCTCTTCTCTTGAGGCCTTTTTGCAGCAGCCATCGCAGATCCTTACATATTTGATACCACTCGGCATCCAAGCTCTATGTCAGTTCAGGTACCAGCATACAGCTTGGATTGTGACCACTGTCAGCTGTAATGCCATTAGTAGCTTTTTTTCACTTGGTTTCGCCTTAGATTCCCTTGTTGCCCCAGGTGATAGCTAACTGGTAGCCTTTACATGGTATTTGTTCCACTGGGACAACAATTTTGCATTGGTTATGATGAAGAATGTGCAGATGAAGTAAAATATTTGTTGGAGTTCTGCATCCCTACTACAAACTTCTTTCACTTATCAGTGTGAATGTTCTTTCACTAATCTAAGACAAGGGCATTAGAAAGTATGTTCTCAGCATAGAATCTGCCCTCGCCTCGCCTTATGTAGCACCACCAGCCCGCATGACATAGCGCATGTAATAAAAGCAGTATTTCACCATACTGTTTTAAGGCCTCACTTGGTCACTTTCTAATTATTACTGTTTTTCTGTATCTTTTCCCTTATGAGATCTTCCTGAAGTAGCTCAAAGTTAGACAGGACTGGGTTAGCAAAAGCTATTTAAACAATGAAGGATATATATCTGGGGGGAAAAAGAACAAAAACAAAAGAAAAAAAACCCCCAAAGCAATAAAAGATAGTAAATCAATAAAATATCTAAACAGGAAGGATCCCAGGAGGTCTGCATCTCAACATGCAGTGATGCGAGTATTGTCCCACAGAGCTTCATTCTTTGACAATGTAATAGGTTGCAAGCATGGTAACAGCTCCTCCTTCCTCTCCCAGATAAATAGCTCAGCCAGGGTTCTGTTTTGATAAACAAGAAAGATGCAGGACTATTTCAATGATAAGGGCTGTATGGATCCTGTTGCCAGAGATCCCAATAAGAAATGTCTCCCAGAGTATTTTTCACCTTAATCTGTCTTAAACTTCTTTAGCAGGGTAGAAAGCAACATTGCTGCTCAGCATTTATAATGCCATTGGTGTACTCTGCAACAGCAGGCCTTGTCTACAAGGACTTTTATGGTTTTAATAATTGATTTTGTTTGCCAGGCTGCCCGGCATGTGTGGCCACATAGACAGGCACTTCGGTCCAGCTGTATTGTCCTTTCTGCAACTGAGCCAGCACCAAGCTGAAGTCCTGCTTACTGAAGCACAGGCGAAACACTGGAAATCCAATTGGCATCTCCCCTCCGTCAGCCTTACGAGGTGACAGCTAGGCCAGGGAGAAGCCTTTAATACTCCACAGAGGAATGTACATTAGGAGAAAGCAAGGTAAATTCACCCAGTCCAGAAAAAGGGTGGCTTTGATCCCACAAGCATGCCCATGAAAACCCTTGTTTTCACAGAAGAGAACCCCTCTTCAGGTTGCAATTAGCATTTCAAAGGGAATTTATAGAAATTGGCATTTGCAGGGATTGGTTAGGGGGCAGGGAGAGGAAACGTGTTTCTGTGCTGCTGTTCTATTCACTCTGTGACCACACAAGTGACAATGCACTTCTTTGAAGCGCTGACATGATGTGCCAGCAACGGCAAGCCAAGTCCTACCATTGCTTCCAGCTGTTGATGTGTCGCATATTTTCACTACAGGATTTAAGTTTAAATGAAGGCATAGGTATAGGTAAAAACAAATAAGACTATTTGAAAAGTGAGATTGCAGATATTCCAGCTGATACTGTAGTTGTCTTCCCACTCTCCTCTCCTTTGTGACAAAGAGGTTTTCTGGCAGGAGCATTTTCTGAAGTGATTACTTTGAAGTAATACTGCACCTGGTATCAGAAAAGACTCATTTATTTTCCCTTTCCTTCTCTCTTTTTTAATATACTTCTCCTTCTCATTACTTTGGTCTTTTTTTTGTTATTATTATTGTTTTTACTTTCGTCTTCTTTCAGAGCAGCAGTCATAAACGTGAAGACACGACAGAGATGAACAGCATGTGCTGAGGCAATGAAATGCCAGCCATTCTTTCTAGGGGCTGTTTTCTCAAGATCTCCCCAGTGAGTTAAAGATACATGTACCTCCTCTTTCTTTTCTTTTTTCAGCATACATTGCTAGAAAGTATTTCAAACAGGCAGTAGTCTTCACATACTTTTGTTCTAAAATTAAAATTTATTTCATGGACCACTTAATAAAGAATACTTTCAGTCGATGGGATTTTAATGAGAGAAAAGGACATTAGGAAGTTTGTGCCAAGAGGTGCTATATAAAAATAAATGACTGGTGTGAGCTACATTTTCCCTCTAATTAGTACTCTTGATGAGTGGGTAGTGTCAAAGCAGTGGGAAATGCAAGGAATTCAATAATACTATTCAACTAAGCATCTGACATAGCACTATATAATCAAAGCATCTTCCAGCTCTGCAGTGTAATGAGCAAGACATGGAAAGGTCTAAATAACACATAAACATCACTGGCATAGCATTTATACTATTTCTGAAGTGTAGAATTACAGCAAATTTTCCTAGGGATACCCTTGAATGGCTGCTCCCCACGGGCCCCCGGCATTGCCACATTTTGGATCCTTTTCTCTGAGAAGCCCTTTTTGTCCAAGAAGAAATATTCTCAAAGTCTGTTCTGATCTTCTTTTAGGTCCTAAGATAAAGAAATAGTGATAGAGCACGAATAGGAACCACTGCTCACAGCATTCATGAGAGAGTGTCACAGGGCAGCCTAAAGAAAAAGAAGGAACACCACATAAAATACTGGTAGTTGTACATTGTAGGCCAAATTTTCAGCTTTCCAGGCTGTCACCACACTCTTCATTGGCCAGAGTAAATTAATACCTCAAAGTTATCAGAAGTCTTCCTACACTCATTTTTAACTCTCCCTGTGGAAGAGCAAAACTGAAATGAACAATTATTTTGTGTTGGTATCGAAGTTCCTCAGGAGCCCCAAACCAAGCTCAGATCCTGAATTTGACAGCCTCAAAAACCAAACTGGGACAACTTTCTGCAAGAAGAGATTCTGGTACAAGCTTCTCATGACTTCTCCCCCGGCAACTGAGCATACCTGTGTTAGGGGTGCCATTTGCTCCTGACTTAGAACCTTAGTGTATACCCAAAATACAGGGAAGCATTTTTTTTTTCTTGAGGTAAATACCTTCTTTATCAATTGCCTCCATGGCAGGTAGGTCAAGCAACACACAGGATCTCTCTCTGTTTTGGGCGAAGCGTCCCAACAGTATGAAGAGTACAAAGGAGCTGTATCCAGCTTTTCTGTATCTTCAGGAATGCTTTTTTTGTGATGCTTATGTGCCTGCACACACCAGGACACTCAGCTTTGGTGTCTGAGCTCACACCTTCCTTTTGCTACATAAAAATACGCTAGAATATTTAATTCAAATTGCACAGTGATTGCTTACAGTGATCTGTAAGTAGGCTCTAATGTTCTCAGACTCCAATATGGAGAGGGTAATTGCAGGACTCCAGCTGCTACTATGTTAAAAAGCAGATTTCTTCATTTTTTTCTGTTGAAAACATCTGTTCTGTTTATAGAACTCTTCACTTTGGAGATTTTGAATTCCTTTTGAGTATGTAAAATAATTATACCTGTCAGTTTCTATTTGATTTACTTGCAAATTTTGGAATACTTCACCCCTTTATCATTTTGAATCCCAGTAACAAGCATAAACAGACATTTGCAGGGCTATGTAAGAAAAAAGTTTGTTGTGTTGTTAACCACTACTCTAATGATGCAGTGTTTCGTCGGATTGAACATAGTGTGTCATGTTGAAAATTGTCCTGATTTCTTCGAAATCTCTGAATCTGAAGAAATCTGAAAGAGCAGCATAGCTTCTTTTATAACTATATCAAGCTGAATCAAGAGCAATTTCTATGAATAGAAATGGTTTATTGGTGTTAATATCAGTGAAAACCAAATTTGCCTAGCTCTTTTCTCCAGCAGGGAGAAAACCTACTGTGTTTCTGCAGCTATTTGTTTATTCTCATTTATTGTTATGTCTACAGTAGCGTACATTTACCAGCAAAACATGCAAAGGCTCTAGGTCTGTATGCAAACATCTAGTCATCTGTTTTAGTGAGATACCACACTGACAAAGAATGCTGTTTGGAGCTGTAGCAGCATGGGCACCTGAAATCTAAATTGCTTCCTCTAATGTAAGACACTTAACTGAGGGTATTAGATCCCAGACTCTGATGCTGCCCATGATGAATTGTAGGCGTCTCCAAGAGTAATTAGGACTTCAGAGGGAGATCAGTCACTCTGGGAATGTACCTACCATGTTCCGATGCCTACAGAGAGAACTGAGGAGGAAGCTGCTCCAGGTAAAAAGATCCTAGATGTAATAGAGCTAAGCCTACATTGGTTTTATTGCATGGCCTCTTTTAGCTAAATAACTTGTAGTATCATTATGTTGCACTGTGCTAAAAATATTTGTATATAAGCATTAAAAAAAAAAAACCCACAGTACTTTTAATTTTAAGATGTTGTGCAGGGAAGATTAAGGCAAGAAAATCTCAAGCAGAAAGAACAGCATAAGTAGCAATGAGAGAAATCTCTGCAGTATCTTGCTACAACAGCCTCCTATGTTTTTGGGAACAAAATAACAGCTGTCTTTGCATGTACAGATCTTAGAACAACCAAAATGCAAAAAAAAGGATAAGATTTCATGGGTCACAGTAACTGGATTTGTGGAACCCAGAATCACCAGCACTTGCAGAAGGATGTGAAATGGGAAGACAAAACTTTTGGGGTACCAAAAAACTCATTTTATTATAATTATTATTTTAAATATTTTGCATGCTACATATATAGACATACTTAAAAAAACTTTAAAATGGACAAATGTCAACTTTCATTATCTTTGAGATATCAGAGTCACAAAAGGAAACATGGAATAAACTTAATCTTGTGGTATTTACCTTTAAAAAAAATGAAAATTTATAAAATCCACCTTAAAACTTCAAACTGGTGCTAAATAACACTTGCAAGTGTTCAGATATATAACGCTGACTAAGTCTGAGACTTAGACTAGTTCCAGCCACACCTAGACTCCATCAGGAGTTTAGAAAGCAAGGAAGTCTATTCTGAACTTCAGGACTCAATGGGAGGATTCTTTATTCCTTGAATTTCTTCCATTAGGCATAAACAATTGTCCAAGTCTGAGACTAAGATTGGATTCAGCCACACCTAGGCTCCATCAGCAGTTTAGAAAGCAAGGGGGTCCCATCTGAGCCTCAAAACTCAATGGAAGGATCTCCCTTACCCTTTGTGCCTTCAGTCTCTATGTTCAACTTTAGCTCAATTTTACCTAGATATTCCTTTGTGTGCTTCGTCCATGTAATAAGTAATAGTTAACCTTGCTATCAAATTCTGTTAAGTAATGCTTTTATAAATCATGTTAAAACTACTCTTGCTAGTACCTTTGATAGTCATTCTCTAAGTGACTCTAAACCACTTATTCCATGACAAATCTGGATGCCAGTTAAACTCCTAACATTTCCATTTACTTAGTTATTGCCCAGACTTTCTCAGTCGTTTGTAAAAGTCTTATGACATGTAGACATACCTTCTTGGGCATGACGAGAATTCTCCCCATCATATTAGTGCTAAGCAGCTACCTAATGAGAACATGCACATATTCCTATGCATTTTCCACCTTCAGACTCCAAATCACTTAATGTCTTCAGACATAGATATGCGGACCTTTTCTCTAGTGGAAGCAAGGGTTTCTTCTTCTCACTTGCTGCTATTCTATCTGATAATATCCTGGTCAACACACCTTCTGAGGATGTGCTGATCTGAGGTTTATTTCTCCCCTCCATCTGAAAATACCTGAGCCTGCTTCAAAGATGAGACTGTAAGTGTCGTGAGGATGGTGAGACACTGGCACAGGTTGCCCAGAGAAGCTGTGTGTGCCCCATCCCTGGAAGTGTTTCAAGGCCAGGTTGGAAGGGCTTTGAACAACCTGGTCTAGCAGAAGATGTTCCTGACCATGGCAGGGGGTTGGAACTGGATGATCTTTAAGATCTTCTCCAACCCAAACCACTACATGATTCCATGATTCGGTGGATGCTGCTTGGCTCTCCTGTGTGTGCTCACAATGGTTACCCCTTGTTTCTGGGCTGACGAGGAGGACGAAAGGGGAGAAAGTACTTTTCAGCTTTTTTTCTAGGGCCACTCTTTGTGATTTAGGGGAGTGTCAGCTGGGAATTTCAGTACATTGTATTTAGTATTTATGGTATTTAGTATTTATGGTATTTAGTATTTAGAAAGTCACTGTTGTGCTTTGTGCTATGAATTCAGTTTTAAAAAAAAAAAAGAGAGAAAACCCAACAAAACAGCAAACCAAAAGAGACAGCAAAAGACACAGGCACCTCTTTCCAGCAAGAACATTAGCACCTCTGATCATGAGAAGCCATAGTGACATTCCTCCCATAGCATTTCTTGCTACCTTAGATATTCTCTCTGCATGGCTCCTGTGCACTGTTCAGGCAGCCAACACCCCTAATTCAGGAGTGTGGATGCCACTAGACAGCCCACTTTAACATTTGTCAAGGGAAATCGCAGAGTTACAATACTAAATGTCTTTTAAAGAGGCAGCTTTTACTAGTAACAAGCTTTTACTTTCCTTTTTATTGCAAGAGACTTACATTTACCTATCAGTTATCAGATAGTTTATAATGGAAATAGGATGGACAAGTCACACTGAGTTTTGGAGACATCAGGGGAAGACCACAGGATAATATAATCATCCTTCTGTTTGCACAGTACTTTTCTGTACAGGAGAAGAAAGAGGAACCTCACTTTGCTCCAGGTAGGGTTTCATCCTATGCTTTACAGGAGAGCTCAGGACAAGAGCAACATCATTTCTCACCCTACCACAGCACTGCTTTTCATTGCAAACCTGATAGATGGGTATTCATTCAGTATTTATTTTTTATTGCCATCCTTTCTACTACCTGTTAACTACTCAAAATGACTTGGTGCAAAAGTGTCATTACTGTTGCTGTTGTTCAGTTATCTTGCATAATTTTCCTACTTCTTCCCCTGGGCAAGCAGGAGGAATAGGAACATTTAAAACCAGGCTCACTGAAGAGTCTCCTCACTGCAGAGTGCTCCATGTACAGAGGAAGCTGAAGGCAGTACAACGCATTTTACTGATCCCACTCACAATGAAATTAGCCTATGGATTCTTAGATGCTTAAATGTCTATTAAATGATTATTTGCATCTGGATTGATGTTGAGTGTTCTAGTAACAAAAAATTTTGCACACTACCAAAGAACATTCAGACTAAATTAATTTCACAAGCAGTCACTTTCTCTATTTCTGTCCTGCCTTGTCGATTACATTTTAGATACTCAATGCTAATACAATTCTATCTTATTAAAAACAAATAAAAAAAGAAAAAAGTCTATGGCAGTAGTATAATCTGCCAAAGGTACCTTGTGTTTTCACTGCAGTCCTTTAAGACTCAAGTCAGCTGGGACTGGAGATGTCACTCTGCCCCCGTTTCCCCTTTTATAGATTGGTCTCAGTTTGGAGGAAGTAGTCTGGGAAGAAAGAAGAGAAACTTGTTCTTAGCAACAGAGGACCAAGGACTCCATATTGTTTTCGCCCAAAAGCATCTAAAAGCCAACAGCATCCAGCAAACCTGTGCAACAGCCTTGGGTTGAAGCTAAAGCGCAGTTTCCCAATAAGTTAAGTCCCCTGACAAAATTTCATGTGTCTCAAATGTTTAACCTTTTTGGTCAATGAATGTAACTGGGTGCCAGGAGGGTGCTTAAAAAACAGGCCAGATGATTCTCTCTCCGGAGGTGTCTATCCTTTCACTAAGTGTAAAGGCAGCCTCTGCTGATATCATGTCCCTGTCTGCAAACGTTTTGTTTGTCCCTCCAGTCTCTATTACCAGTGCAGGACTGTGTTGTCATTAGTCTGTATTCTTGTCACTGATAGTCCTTTGCAATTCCATCTTGGTGCAAACACTAGTTGTGTCCCAGCTGTATAGCAGAGTGAGATGTGGGTGACAACCAGCCATACCTTCTTATGCACTGGTTTCTCTGGAAACAGAACTTAGGTACACAGCCCAGGCAGAAGTTGCAGTGTGGTGCAAGTGTCCCTGCATCCCTACAGGTCCTATCTCCAGATGACTGGATGACTCCTGAATCCACCATCTTCTATGGCATTTCCTGACCTGTGTTATAGCTTGGGACAAACCCACTCCTAAAAGAGTTACTTCTCTTCATGCACTGGGAAGGATGCCTCTACAGGTAGCTCATGCTGGGAAGCGGTACTGCAGGATGTGGGACAAAGGAGCAGTCTGAGGTGATGCAAAGCTTCTTTTATGTCCCCATTTCAGTGGGGATGTTTTATCAGGTCAAATGTAATAAGCATTTGAGCTTTTACCAAAGAAGATGGATAATGGGTTCCAATAGCTCTAACTTGCATTTAAGTGTCAGGTGGCTAATAAAACAATCTGTCTAAAATAACTTCAACTGCGTTATATACATAGGCAATGCAGAGAGGGAGGTGCCTTTGGAAATATCCACAGGGAGATCCTGTCCCAGTGAAGTGAACTTCCTAAACTGAGAAGATTCCTTCCATAAAATTTAGATAGTAGCTGTGGACTTAGCTAGGCAGACAGGGCATTCTTCCAGCACCTTGAAATGATGTAGACTCAGCAGCAGCAGCAGCATTATGCTTTCACACTTTTCTCCATCTTTCTTTCCTTGAAAATTTAGTAAGTGCATTGGATATCTGATTACAATAATTAATCTAATTATTGTCATTAATGATATACAATAATTAATCTAATCTGCAATCACCTAGTTGTTTATTGAGTTCCTTGGTTTTGGAGCCTGTCACAAAACACTTTTTCCAAAGAGAGAAAATGATATGAAATGCTTTTTCTAGATGGATCCAAAGCTGATTCAAGGTGAGAGCTCTACTATTCCTCCGTATATTTCATGGTTATTTACTAATTGAATTAGTTGCAATAGCTTAATTTCTTTCAAAGTCTGAAGTGTCTCCTCATCTAAATTTGCATAGCCAGAGGGTGAGGCACAAAATCTCAACTAGTTTTGCTATGCATCCTTAGTCCATTCTGCAGATGAGAATCCAGAGACTTCTTTTGTCTCTGCTCACATGCAGGGCCTTATTTTCAGATTAAAATTGGCCTACTGCCTTTGAATAATATATCCCTGCACATTGCTGCTCAACAGTGTAGGTGAGAAAGGGTTAAAGCTGGAGTTTTGGCCATTAATCTTCATACAATAAAAACATACCAAGATCCAAAATGAGCTGGAAAAGCTTTTGGAGCATTGTCATTTTAAAATATGGAGACAAACTAATCCCTAATGGGTTCTCAATGGAATTCTTTAGGGACAGGTTTGGACTAGTTTCATTGCACTGCATTATATTACATTAGTGCATTACATTACATTAGTGGATTACATTACTCCTTGTCAGTCTCACAAATATATTATTGTAGGCTTTGTAAACATACTGATGATGATTGCCATTTTCTATAACGTTCCTACAAAGACAATATTTCATGATGAACAAAGCAGAATGACTTGCATAGGAAAGATTTTGAATAAAATTAATTCTCCTATGTTGTAGTACCATGGTTGTGGATAAAATCCACTGAAGGATGAGCAATGATACAGCTCAGAAATAATGATTACCTCAAAAGGATAGTACTTTGAGGTATATACCACAGGGAGATGGGTTATGTGTGTTAAGAATTTGTCATCATTCTAAGTATAGCCTGATGCTTTAGGAATAAATCAGCATAATTCCCCTGATTTGTCATAACTAGAGTTTTGCTGTTCTACAACAGCCAAGAATTAGATCCACAGCACAGTAATATTAACTAATCATTGTCATGTATGTGCCTAAATGATTTTTCATGCAGATTTTGCCAACCCAACACTTGAACTAGCTCGAACACTTTGGAAACATATTACTGTATTTGGACGCAACGGATCCATAAAGGCAACTGACTGTATAGGGCATGGAATACAATAATCACACATACTCGTGACTACAATTTGCTTTCTCCAGGTTCTGATATTTTTTGCAAGTTTAGGGATTATGTAGGAGATGATTGACATAAGAATAAATACAGGTGTATTGTTCATGACAGATCTACTGAAAATTGATCAAACTCCTTACTGTATTGCAACTAACAAAATGCTCTATTCGCTCCATGGAGACCCTTACTTCTGGATGAGTCTTTCATTTCTAGGTATTCTGAAGTTTGGAGGTCAGCAAACCTTTTTTTTTCTCCTTTTTTCTCTTTTTTTCTCCTTTTTTTTTTTTTAATGAATTTTTTCTTATTAGGTTAAAAGCAAAAACAAAGGAAAAAGTCAGAAGAAAATAGAAAAGATTAAGAAATCAGAAATGGCACTTGGCTGTGTGACAAGAAAGACATCTAATGAAAAGAGCTTGTAATTTAGTAAAGGCAGTTTGTCCAGTTAACAATTAATATGAAATGTCAATTCTGAACCAGACTGTGCTCACTGACTTCAGCAACGCTTCTAAGAACACAGTGTAATACTTCCCTCTGCTCCATTTTCCAGAATCTGGCTTAATAGGAGTCCTGTCTTCACAGCAACCTTCCTATGTAAGCAAACAAAAAAGACTAAGTGGAATTTACCGGTTTGAAGAAATTTGTGGCTTAGTGCTACTTGCTTTGCACACTCTGGCTGACTGCTCACAAGGCTCTTTGCCTTATTTCCTGCCTATTTCATAGCATCTGAACTTTACCACCAGCAAGACGCATACAGCACACTTTGAAAATAATGAGATGAGCATTCCCTGCTCTGCTATTTCCGATGCTCTGTATAATTGCTGTTATTAAACCAGTTCCTTTGTGTTGCCAGAGAACTATGCTCTCCCCTGCTGAAAATAATAAAGGATAGAGTAAAGAATAGCTGAACACTTTGGAAGCCCCTCAAAAAAGATTTTGCTCTGTCAAAACTCCTTTTTTTAATCCTTTTTATTTTGCTTTTTATATCATGTTTAGCTATACAATATACTTTTTCAAGGACATTATATACATTCAGGATCAACTTGGACCTTTTCAGATGATGTTGATTTTAGCCACTTTTTCCTTGTTTTAAAGAAATTTTTGATCTTGGTTTTGCATATACATGATACATTAAAATGCACATTAAAATTGAAGTGTTTCGAAGGTTTTCAAAGGAAAAAGATCTCCATTTTTATTTCCATACTACTTTTTTACAATGAAAGACATGCATTTCTTGGCTGTTATTGAAGTCCTTATATTCAGTAAAGAATTCAAACATCTTCAGAATCTCTAGGTTTAAAGGATTTCTTTGAGTTTCAAGTTCTACCTTGAATGATGAAAGTTGTTTTTCTGTCCTGTATTTCCAATAAATTCTGCAAGAGATTAACTTGGAAACTGAAGACCTGGAAGAAATATCCAAATTTCACATATTCCAGTTCTGGTACATATTCTCTGACATTCTATCAAACAGTATGCTGCTGTCAGTCTCGTTTAGAAGAATCCAGGAGAACACTGTGCACAGTATTTGCTCTGCTCTTAACAGAATCATGCTCCACATCTACCCCTCTTTCTGGAAATGATGGCCTTCATGGATACACTCCTCTTTTTGCTGTACTTCTGATGTTTTTTATTGTAGGAACCAAATATTGGATTACTTCCAAAAGCAAGGAAAAACTCTTCTTTTTTTTTTTTTCCTGAAGGTATAGGTCATTTTTGGCAAGATGGCAAAAGAATAAAAGAATTTTGGCAAGAGGTTCTAGATTTGTGGCACTAGAAACTATTACAGCCACTGGTGTCTAGTTAACAGAACTAAATACATGACTATCCAAACCCATCTACAAAAAGTAATAGATCCTTCTTTAGTGGAAATGTGTTCCTCTCTCCAGCAGCCTCAGACTCATCTATATTAGATACAAACTTCGTTCAGGCTCTTCCAGTTGCCTAAACAACCTTTTATTCCCTGCATTTTTTGTAATGTTCTTTTCTGATCCTGCTTTCCAGGTGAAATTTCCCCTTCCTTGTGCCACTCCTAATTTTGGAACATAAACCTCTTCATATAAAACATTATAAAAGCAAAAAAGAAAAAACAATCCACGCTTGCTGCAAATCAATAATCACTGTTATTTTTGCACAGGGAGGACAAAACTGAGAAGACAGATGGGTTTAAAGGTAGGATAGTTGAAAAAGAAACAACTGAAGAAAGAAGAGTTAACTTCCATGACGAGTCAATGGTTAGTCAGCTCCCAGGATACTTTCAGACTGTCCAATATTTATTTGCTGAGAACTTTGTGGGTACAAGGTGCTCCCAACACTGTGTTCTCTTAGATAAGCCTATGCTAATGCTACCCAGTGTCATGGGTTCAGCAGTAGCAGTCATTTTTTCTCCTTCTTAGTGGCTGGTGCAGAGCTGTGTTTCTAACTTTCAG
>WYDI02039236.1:0-13260 GCA_009867235.2 Psittacus erithacus
GGCCACGATAGTCTACTGTTAGTCTCCACTCTCCATTCGACTTTCGCACTGGCCATATGGGGCTATTAAAGGGTGAGTGGGTCCTACTGATCACTCCTTGACTCCCCAGTCTACGGATCAGCTCATGGATAGGAATCAGGGAGTCTCGGTTGGTGCGATATTGCTGCAGGTGCACTGTTGCGGTCGCGACTGGCACTTGTTGTTCTTCAACCTTCAGCAACCCCACAACAGGAGGATCCTCTGAGAGACCAGGCAATGTGGACAGCTGTTCAATTTCCTCTGCCTCCAGAGTAGCAATACCAAAAGCCCATCAGTACCCTTTTGAGTCTTTGAAGTACCCTCTCCTGAGGTAATCTATGCCAAGGATGCATGGAGCCTCTGGACCAGTCACAATGGGGTGCTTTTGCCAGTTCCTCCCAGTCAGGCGGATTTCAGCCTCCGATGCAGTCAACTCTTGGGATCCTCCTGTCACTCCAGAAATATAAATGGATTCCACCCCTTGATAGCTTGATAGCATCAGACTACACTGTGTACCGGTATCTACTAGGGCCTTATACTCCTGTGGGAATGATGTGCCAGGCCATCTGATCCACACAGTCCAGAAAATCCGATTGTCCCCTACCTCCACCTGTCGGGAGGCAGGGTCCCTCTAATAATCATCATAGTGGTCACTTACGTCTTGTTGACAGAGCTGATTCTTTATCACAGGAGCTGGAGTAAAATCAGCTCTTCCACCCCATCTAGGAACCTGCTCAGCAGAGACTGAAGCCGCAGCTTTCTTGGGATGATCATCCCTGACCTCTGTTCTTCTCTTCAATTCATGCACCCGTTCCTCCAAAACTGAGATAGGTTTTCCATCCTACTTCATCATGTCTTCTCCGTGATCCTGCAGGTAAAACCATAGGGTTGCCCGTGGCATATACCTTCTGTATCTTCTGTCTCGGGCAGTAGGACACCTTTTGTTGATAGCTGAGACGTGTGTTGGTACACGTGAGGAGCTGGAGAGATCAGATAGATTGTCTCTTAATTGCCTGAGCTCCTGGAACAGTTTTTCCACAGCTGAAATGTTGGAAGGGGTGAGATTGTTATTGAACTCTTGGAGTTTATGAATCATTTCATCCACTGTTGATGGAAACATGTCATTCCAGATTACAGTTGTCAATGAATGGGCATATGATGATGGTGCATTCCGTGTACATTTCCACCACATGGGTCGTGTACATTCAACTTCATCTGGATCTATGGGTATATCCCCTTTATTCGGTTTGATATGATAGATCATCTCTGCAATGGCTGATTCTATCAGAGACTATACGCCTTTCTCTAAAGTAGTCCACTTGACTGACCAACTCATAACATCAACCTTGTATGGAAACCTTTCTTTCACAGCTGCCAAGAGCTGTCTCCAAAAGCTGAGGGGCTGTTTCTCTGTTGCAATTGCTTTGTCAATTCCCCTTCTCTAGCAAGTGATCCCAGCTGCTTGGCTTCCCTACCTTCTAGTTCGTGACCATCAGCCCCATTGTTCCAGTATTGGAGCAACCAGGTGATAATGTGGATGTGCTCCCCTGGTTGATGGGTGAAATCTTTTTACATATTCCATAGCTCAGTTGAGGTCCAAGGTCAAGAAGTCACCTCTTCTTCTTCGTCATGTGATGACTCTTGATCAGATGCTGTGCAGGGTGGGAGTACATTGTTTCTTCATCTTGCTTCATCTTTCTTGCCTCTTTTTCACTTTTGCTCTTGTGTACAGGGGCAACCGATATTGGTACAAATTGGTCCTCTGGTTCAGCTGCAGTGATTGTCACTGTGGTTTGGGTAGCTCCTGTACTTATCACTGGGTTTGAGTAGCTACTGTACTTGTTGCTGGGGGTGGTGTAGCTGCTGTGCTTGGAGTGGAGTAGCTGCGCTGTCTGTTGCTTTGCCCTCAGATCCAGGGACATTTTTTCCTTTTGAAGGCACTGGATAGTGTTGAACAAGGCCCTGTAAGCATAGGCCAAGCCCCAGCAATGTGCTGTGGTATGGAATACCTCTTTGGTTAGTTTGGGTCAGGTGTCCTGCCTCTGCTTCCTCATGGCTTCCCCTCCTCCCTGGCAGAGCATGAGACTCAGAAAGTCCTTGGTCACACTAAATATTACTGAGCAGCAACTAAAAACACTGGTGTTATCAGCGCTGTTCCCAGGCTGAAAGTCAAAAACACAGCACTGTACCAGCTACCAAGAAGGAGAAAAAATGATTGCTACTGCTGAACCCAGGACCTCACTGCACTGCAGTTTTAAATCACTGGAGGGCTGGTCAGACAGATGAAGATATGCACATGTGCATACACGCACACTTATGAAATAGGAAATGTTCTTTTTGATTTGTGAGAAAAGCAAGAGAGACAGGAATAATGTCCCTGTCCATATCATCTTTTACTAATTGGCTCATTGCTGAACTAATACAAAATGATTACAATAATAATTTTTTTAAATGTTCCCAGTTGTGGGTTTTTTGACTTTCTGGGCCGTCGCTTTTCTGGATTTATAAGTAACAATTCATCTCCATTTTTCTAGTACATGACATTAAAAACATTTATGTTATCTTTCCTTATCAAATGCTACTAAGCCTGTGTTAATTAGCTCATATTAGGGTAACATGGAGTGATTTTACAGAAATGTTTTCATATTGCTCTGTAATTAATTTTAATTATGGTTTATGACAATCTACAGCCTCAAAAATAGGTATTATAAAGAGTGAAATGATTTATGCAGCAAATAATGCAAATTCCCTTTTGCTTTCATTCTGAAATCCAAAGTTGACTATGCATAACTTTTCCCAAAGTAATTATTCACTCAGAAACTTTCACCCCATAAAGAGGGATTGTATTGGCGAAACTAGGCCCTTTTCTAGTATCAGTGAGCACTTTGCTATTTTCCTTCAAGCCTGCATGCTGTTATTGTCTAAGAATTTCTTTCAAAACAGAATCTTCCAACAAGTATTCAGTTCTTTTTAGTGGGTAGAAGGCAATTTCCTTTTGGACATATAGTATGTCTGCATGTAAGTACAACCTAAGAATCTGTAAGCTGTATTCAACTGTTTAAAACAGATAAGAGGTTTCTAGATCTCTCGCTGTGCTATAGATACTGATCCTCGGGAACAGGAAACTTTTCCTATGGAACTTGTGCATATAGATAGAGCCTTCCCCAGCAGGTTTCCTTAGACGTGTTTTGCACTTTTAAAAAGCCCCAGTACTTTGTACCTTCTGTAGCTGGGATGGAACAAGATTTACCTAAAGCTGGGTGTTCAGGAGAAAGAAGCTAAAGTGATGGATATAATCCAAACCCAGACGGCTGTCTTCAGAATAGCTGATGAATAGGAATGTGGAAACATTTGGTTTTAGAGAGAATAACTCCATCTTGTCATTCTCAAGTGAACCTCCTTTTACTTCTGATACCACTGAAAGTGGTATACTCTAGTGGTTCAGTAATGGACTACTCTTCAGACAGGAATAAATAAGATTGTCAGCAGGCTGAAAAAGATTCAAGTTACTGATAGAACAAGAAATGGTTTTCTCATCCTGTCAAATATGCAGGCTTAGGAGAAAAATTGAAGAAAACACAGGCCAGTGCCTTGTTGTTTGTTTTGGTTTTTTTTGATTGGTTATCTGGTCGGGATTTTGTAATGCAATGCATCCGAACGCACAGAATATTTCAGTGTTGCATGATTGTGCTGGAAGAGCTGCTCATCTCAAGCTGGTATGTTTTCATAGAAATCCCCTGCTCCATGTAGACTTACATGTTTATTGCGATGTATGCTTCTGCATAAAAGGTGAATAATTGGGTAACAGAAGATGACTTGCCCATGGTATGGAATATAGTCTTACTCTGATTAGGTAGAGTGGATAACTGACCTGATGTACTCACAGATTCCAAGGCAGCTTTTAAGCTGTTCTAGGAAAAAGAAGAGCTGGCCTCTCTATAAGATTAAAATTTCCAATGCTTTCTTGATAAACTTATGACTGGAACTGTCATGTCATTAAAAAACTTAGTTCTAATGCATCAAATTTTTCAGATGAAGCTACGTTACAAAAAAATGTCTAACTTCATGAAAGATAAATTGAACTTCTGAAAACTCAAGACAATTCTCCAGTGATAAGTGAATGCTTGCTCAAAGTAACTCACTCTTGTCTGAATGTAGTATTGGTAAATGAAATCCAATCATAGATTTAGATGACTTTTGGAGTTAGAGAAGATTCCTCATATGTTTCTACTCCTCATGCATTTATTTCTTCTTTAGACTTGTTTTTCGACTGATAAAATATTCCATTCTTTCAGCAATACATGTCTTTGAGATTACTGTATTTTTTAAAGTACTTACAACAACTTTAAAGAAATTGAAGTTTATATTTGCAGGCCTAGAAGCTTTTGCTACAACAAATCTAAGCAGAATATGATGGAAGCCATGTAAAACTAAATGAAAGCTGAAAAATGTCATCAAATCTTACTGTAGTTAAGTCAGCTTGAATTATAGAAATAGAATTCAAGGTCAGAAATTGAACTTTGCCCTTCAGCTTTTTAGTTCCACAGTATTGGATCTTGTTAGCTAATTAGCTGCACTGAATGATTCCAGAGGAGTAATGGAATCTCCAGCACTTTAGCATATTTGAAAATAAGCTACACAATATACCAGAAAATGTGTTTGTAAGAAGCACAGTTCATGGGCAGGAGGTGCAATGTTCAGACTAATGGAACTTTTGTCTTTGTGTTTCATACTTTCATCTTTAAATTCTCTGAATTCAAGGTAAATGTTAACTGCATCATGAAGGGTTTCATCCTTCTGCTACTAATCCTTAGTGTTTTATAATAAAGTGTAACCACTAAGTAAGTGAATCCACTTTTCTTCTACAGTCCTTCTAGCACAAAGACAGGACCCACTCATTTAAAAGAAATGGGAGGCCTTTGACATATTTCTGGATCCTTTATTTGTGAGACTATAATTAGGAGTTTCACTGAAACAGTGCCAACATTTATTTCTCACTAAAGGCAAAAGGAGGCAAAAGTGGATAGGACATGAGAATATTTCCTCTCTTCCTTTGCATAAACATTTCAGGGTGCCACATGTTTGAGGCCCTTACCACCCTGAAAAGTGTGAAAGCTAAGGTACCCAGTCCTCTTGTTATTTTTAAAAAGAGATTAAAAGGTCTTTGGGTGGGGGAAAAATGCTGGGATATTTTAGAGGCTGACTTGACAATCTTGAACAAACACAAATAATTTTGCAGCAACAAGCTGAGTTCAGTTTCACAGTGATATGAAGGGAGTCATATTCACATTAAATTTAGCACAACAAAGTTATTTTTCTCAGTCTAAGCCCATTAAACTCTCTTTATAGCCCCCTCAGCTGACTATCAATTAATGCAAATGTATATCTTAATATAGGATGAACTGTCAAATGGAGGTGCAAAGTAATATAAAGAAAGACAAGGCAGAAATGGCAAATATTACATGTGTAAATTACAGTCAGGGGAATCTTAACCATGATAAAAACTTTTTTTTCTTTTCTTTTTCTTTTTTAAGAAACAACACAGACTAGGTAAAACTAATAGAAAGCACAATATTTAACCAGCATTTAGGGTTAAATTAATATTTCAGAAAAAAATTCTAAGATCAGTGAATTTTCTAGAATACAAGTAGGTGAAGAATAGCTAGAGGGAATAAACCCCAACTTTTTAGCCACATTAGGAATATTTTTATCTGTGTTTTTTTCTGCTGTCTTAGAATGAATATTAGATGATTGCCCGTACCTGTAAAACTGTAGAAAAAAGAAAAACACCTATTAACTATTACAAGTTTTATTATAAGATGCATAGAAGACAATAAAACTGATAGAGAAAATGCAAACACTGCTTTGACTCCCATCATGTAGGGGATGATATCCTTTCTCTGGAGAATAAACCTCTCCGCACTTACCTATGACCACTTCTAGGGACAAATATGTAACCCAAAAGTTTTTCCTGTTCTGCTGCAACTTTTACATTTTCCAGTAAAATAAGCAGATTAGCTATTTCTGCCAATGTGTATTTTCAGATCTAGGAACATTATTTTATTTATCATGGAATATTTAGATTGGAATAGACCTGATATCATCTAATCCAAACTCCCTCTTCTCAATTGCCAAGAATGTTATTGACAGAGAAAAAGTTACAGATAAAATAATAATTGCTGCATACATAACTTGGCAAAAAAACCCCAAAACTTATATTTTACTGAAAAGTCTGCTCAAAATGGCAAGATGGATTTGATCTTGCTAGCATTTTTTTAAATAAAATGCCCATGTTATTCAACAGGTTGTTTTTTTTGTTTTACCTGTATAATTTCAAGATCTTGTTATTTAAATAATGAAATAAGTATATCAATTTGTTTTTTTTTTTACTTTGTGGAATAATGTTCTGGGTTAGCAGTAGCAGTCATTTTTCTCCTTCTTAGTAGCTGGTGCAGTGCTGTGGTTTTGACTTTCAGCCGGGGAACTGTGCTGATAGCACCGATGTTTTCAGACACTGCTTAGAATGTTTAGACTCACCAAGGACTTTCTGAGCCTCATGTTGGTCCAGGGAGGAGGAGAAGCTGGGAAGAAACCGAGACAGGACACCTGACCCAAACTACCCAAAGAGATATTCCATACCACAGCACGTCATGCCCAGGATGTAAAGGGCAGTTACCCGGAAGGGCTAGATCACTTCTGGGGTGCGGCTGGGTATCGGTCGGTGGTGAGGCACTGTATTCTCTTCTCCTGTTATTTCCTTTATCATTATTATTATAGGTGGTAGCAGTAGTGGTTTGCATTATACCTTAGTTAATAGACTTATCTCAACCTGTGGGAGTTGTATTCTTCTTTATTCTCCTCCCCATCCCTCTGGGAGCTGAGGGAGGAAGGGGGGGAGTGAGTGAGCGGGCTGTATGTCAGGGCTTGAACCCTGACAAACATTAATATGATACAACATTTCTCATTGGAGATTATTTTTATGTGCTTAGCTTTTTTTCTTTAAGCAGTGGAAATATGAATGCAATCTATCTAAAATATTAACAAATTCCTTAGCGTTGACTGTCTACACTCTCCCTTTTCCCTCGAAACATGACCTTGAAAAGATTTTAGTTTTCCCCTAAACTGTATTTTTTAAGCCTAATTGCAGGTTGCCAAATGCAAGTCTTTCATCTAAAGCATCAAAATGCAGCAAATGTTTAAGTAAGTCAAACATTCTGGTTTGAGATTTTTCTTCTGTCACCTCCATTGAACCTGAAGTGCTTTTATCTCTGTCTATGGACTAGATTTAATCTTACTTGTTAAATAATTTATTATTATTATTTTATAATATGAACCAGATTAGATATATTCACCAACTAAAAATATTTAAAATGTCCTCCTTGAAGATTATATTGAAATTAGAATAATGAGGCGCTTCTTAAGCAAAGTCAGTTTTGAATCCCATTGAACCTAAGGTTTGGAACCTTCTGCTAAGTATTTCAGAAAGCCTGTGAGGCACTGGTAAGACACTAGAACGATGTAGCACTAAGTATCACAAGTAGTGAGAAGATGCAGTATTGTAAGAGGAAAGAGATTACAACATAGAAGAAGAAATAGATGCATAATGTTCTTTAAGATTTACACAAATAAACATTCATACAGAAAGACTGACTTCTAGGAAAGGAGAAAGATATTGGGAACAGGTTTTATACTTGTGACTCTCATGAGCTATAGGGCACTTTGGGATGTGGTTTCAGCCATCTTGACATTGTATATCTTTTAATATATATTAACATCTAGCATCAAAGAGGCTTGAATTTGTACCTAGGATTAGTGAGGGGAAAAGGCACGTGAAAGATGGTTTGCATTCTTTAAGGCAAATGAGGGAAGAAAAGCATGTAGAAAAAGTAAGGAAAAAAGGTAGTCTAGACTGACAGTCCTGGAGTTAAAAAGAATAGGCAAGAATGCTAAAAAAAATCGCAAACAATTACATGCCTAATGCTTATGCTTTATTCTTGTTGTTTTGGGTTTTTTTCCCCTAATTTCCCTTGATCAAAATGCAAAACTACTTCTTTGTAAGACAGTGTCACACATTTTTGATAGTTTTCAAAATGAGATGACATCTGTTAAAGGCTGTCTAGCCTAGTAGCCTAGCAGGAGCAAGAATGCCACAGCTCCATGCCCCCAGGTCCAATCAGCAGTAAAACAGAGGCACAATTGTGCAGCACATATTTACATATATATGCAGCTGGCCACACAGATAGACATGCAGAGTACTCACACAAGCACAATCAATAGCAATAGATTACCCTGTTCCTCTCTCTGGAAGAGCAGGATAGAGGATATTTCATGAAAATGCATATATGTACATACAGTGCAGAAGCAATCAGCAGTGAGACTTCAATACGTTGTATTCAATGTTGTCTTCACTGGACCCTAGTATCCTCTGCTGGTGGCACGGGGGCATACCAGCTCCCAGGGTCACAGCCCTGGTCTAGTTGCAGGTACAGACTGTGTTGTTTACATATGTATACACATGCACACACCCACATACCTTCTCCAAGCTGACTAGGGTACCTGCGGTCCTACAGTAGCCAATCCACCATGCTTTCACTGTTAGAGACCTACTCAAACCTCTGCTCCCAGGCTACTTCATCCACTCAACGGCTGGTCAGCTTGATCTTGACTAACAATCATATTTGCATGCACACACTCAGTCCATTTCCCGGTATCATGCACACAAGCTCTCCAGCTCATTGTCTGACCATAGTTGCAGAGCTCAGACCACGTACACATGCATGCACTCCCAATAGAAAGTCCTTGCCTGGAAAAGAGTTAGAAATGGAATTAAATAAGAAGTCAGAACAGATTACACTGATCAAGTATATAACAAGAGAGATAAGTTTACTGACCTTTTTACACATGACCAGCTTATTTTATTTAGTTCTTTCTCTATTTCACCATACTTGCTCCTCTCCAGAGGCCACCTTTTCCCTACAGCTGGTTCCCCAAAACGTTCTGTATATATTAAGTCCTGCATAGCCCTAAGAGGCTCTTTCCCTGAATCCAGTAACATGTCCCTTACCTCCAAGCAGTGATTTCCCTCAGTCTGAAAGGTGACCTGTTCCTGCTGACTCACCATGATGTCCAAAGGCTGATGGTTTGGGAGGTGCAATGGCAGGGTATTATTCAGGGTCCTCTACCTGTCATGGCCTCTCTGTGTTACCTTGCAGGTAACTGGAGACCAGGTTTTTATCACATAACTGTAAAATTTTCCCTTCCAGTTTTGTGATATTGTCATAAATTAACATTATATTAGAATTAGAATTAAAAGAAAATTAGAATTAAAAGATAAAAATCACCCCAATAGTGAATCATCCTACCTTCTACTCCAATGTCTGCTTCAAACATAGAGAAATCTCTCATGCAAATAAAAAAGTAACTCTCATGCAAACAAAGCCTTCCAAAATATTTTCTTTAAATTCTGAGCTTTTGTTGAGATTAGATTAATAATAATGAGGTAAAAGAGTACTTAAATCCTTAATCTCAAGGTATTGTTGACTATCAGGAGACTTCAGCAGTTGTGATATAAATATTTGCATGCTGAGTGCTGCTTGAGAATTTATGAGGAAGAAATGGTAGAAATTATTGCCTTTTAGAGGAAAGAATATTTGGACTTTGTTGCTCAGAAAATAGGCAATAAAGCTGTGTGATATGTTAATTTGTTGGATTACAGTGATGCTTGCTAAGATGTGTGTAAACTGTCAGAAAATATTTTTAGTAGAAATTTGTGAGGCTGGACTCTATTTAGGTAAAATAATTTGGAGTAGGTCTAGTTGTATGGAGGTACTTTTAGCTCTGAACTAATGAGAGAATAATGATCTTGCCAACATGACGATGATATAAACAACCTGATGCTGGTTCAATGAAACCCAAGTAAATTCACACAACTTCATACGGTTAGATAATTTGGGTTCTAAATGAGTGTGTTGCAGGAACAATTTTTCCCTCAGTTCTTTGAGAAAATCTTCAGCTTCTGATTGCAGCTTGAAGTAGACCTCTGATAACTTTATTGGCTTGATTGAAAATTAATTTGACAATGTTGTCAAGGACAGAAATGTTGATTTTTTGATTTAGCTGCAGTGGTTGCTCTGATTTGCAGCAGTTGAATTTAGAATATTTTTTGAAATATTTCTAAATCATGGGTTACTGTACTGATTTTATCAGCTTGTCTCTAAATAGGACTTAGGTTTCAGTATGGTTATACTAATAAAAGTTCAGGAAGATTCAGATCTCTTGTTTGCAAAAATTCTTTAAACTCCTGAAAGGCAATTATGGAAAAAGATGGTCATACTGTGCCATTCGGCTTTAATAGGTGTTGCAGAATTATATAATAAGTATTAATACAATCACATTTTGGAGATATCAAAGTTTCTCTAAAGGGAAAGTTGATAAAGTCAATTTATCTTATGGTGCTGGCTCCTTCTAGTCTGAACATTTTAAAAGGATTAATTTTTAAAAAAGTCCCTGTAGGCATTTGTTTCAAATTCTTTTAATAATAAACTTGTATTATTTATGTTGATTAATATTCAGAATGCACTCTTCAGAGCTGATTTTCAACTGAGTTGTAATTACAGTCAGCTGAAGAATGCAATAAAATTATTATAACTTAGCTGTGATCATGACAAGTATTGCTTTATAAGCATTAAAAAATTCTTTATAAGTGATAGAATTGAAGCTGAACATGCAGCTTTCATACAAGCTTATCAATGTAACTATTGCATTTTATCTATGTAAGTTTCTTAATGAGAAGTCAACTCCAAACAGAATACCAACAAAAGGATGAATCACTAAGAGTCATAGCTAAAATTCCTATTTAATTAGAATGCTAAAAAGAACCCAAAGCACTTTTTTTTTATTTTATTATTTTACCACTATGTCGAAATTACAAAATGGTCATTAACCTTTTTTTTCAAAGAATTTAGACCAGTTCAGTGCTCCTTTGATCTGTGAATCCTGAAACAAATTTTCTTTCGCACTTGCATACTAGCATTTGTCATAAGCATTTATTAAGGAATACAATTGTTGATCATAAGGGGAGAAGGAAAAAAACTCAAAACTGACATTTCTAACATAGGTCAACAAAAGTTAATCAATCAGGCAGTTTACAGAAACTGTATTGATTTCTACCATGTAGTATAGCATAAAGCCTTCAAGTTGCAGAAATTAAGGCAATCTAATGGCAAAGGTTCTACATTTAGAGATCTTAAGGAAAAACAAACAAACAAGCAAATCAAAAAAACAGTGGGAAAAAAACCCCCAACCAAACAAAATAAAAAACCACCACCAAAAATAACTACCAAATTTGGAGAAAAAAGATGTATCACAGGTATCAATACTGATATCATCTATGTCTATACTTACATGCGGTAATTGAGTACTTTTTCTTTTTTTCTTCTTTTCTTTCTCAAAGCAGTGCATCAGTTCAAGTATTAATGTAAAGATTTAGCATATTTCACACTTTATTAAAAATGCCTTTGATATATTTATATCTTACAGCTAAGCTTTTACATTTTAAATATTCATGTTTAAAATTTTATTTCAGCAAAACTACTTTTCAGGTAATATTTTAGGATAATTTGAATTTTAAATTCATGTTATTTTTATCCCATTTTATGAAAGTGTAATAGGCTAGTCCATGTCATATGTAGCACAACTGTGCTCTCTTGGTCAGTCAAAGGACTATGCAAGAATGAGGACTGACGTATCCATAGTAACTGATAAAATATTTACAAGTGGGACCAGTCTCATGAGGATGAGTGTGAGGTAGGTCTCTGATTAAATGTGAAGGGATTTTAGTTTTTAAATAGCTACATTTTTACTTTATTTTTCACAGAAACTGCCAGGGCTTTTTTTATTTTTCTCTTTCCACCCTTCCCCCTCCCCTCCTACATTTTACAGCGTAGGTGTAAAATGTAGCAGCTGCATTAGTCAGCTCTGCATCCTCCTGTATCAGACTCACTACCTTAGAGCTTCCCAAGGCAATTACTTGTCTATATGTCACAACTGATACTCCCAAGCAGTTTGGCATTTCATCTATTGAAAATACTATAGTATATGCGTCTCTGAGCAAGATAAAAGCCTTTCATCTTACTAATGCAACAGTATCATATCATTTTGGCAAATCAGGTATGTCCTATTGTGAAAAGAGCTACTTTTTCCACTGTATACCTTATGATACTGTGAAGGAAGCCATGCATAAAGAGATGTGAATGAATTACAGTAAAAGGATCTACATAAGCTACATCTATCCCCTACTTTAAAATTCTGTTCTCAGTTCTTTTCAGTCATATTTTTTGTGTACTAAAGGTACAGTCTTAGACACAAATATGGGTGGAAGTCTGGGAATGATTCATCCCTTTCTGTATGAGAACTACCATACTATTTTGTGGGGAAAAAAAAAAAAAAAAAGAAAAAGGAAGAGGACATTTATTTTAATGGCATTTCTGTAATAGAAGCTGACTGATAAAAGAAAGGAAATACTGAGAGTGCCATTCCGGTGTTATGGGGCTATTGTTCCTAGGCCTGTGTGAGCTGTTTTGTCCTTTCTGTGTTCTGACAGAAACAAATTTCACAAAATAATTTAAGGCCTAAATGTCTGGGCATTTGTTACATTTGACACTGAAGAACATTCATCACAATAATAAACATATTCCTTCCTCTGAGGAAAACTTAAGGAATCACAGCTGAACAGCAACTTCAAGCCAGCACTGTGGAACTGAAAATGCATGAAGATATTAAGAAATAAGCACATAGAATTGTAGAATAGTTACGGTTGGAAAGGACCTTAAGGTCATCTAGTTCCACCCCCCCTGCCATGGGCAGGGACACCTCACACCAAACCATATCACTCAAGGCTCTGTCCAACCTGGCCTTGAACACTGCCAGGGATGAAGTATTCGCAACGTCTTCGGCCATCCCATTCCAGTGCCTCACCACCCTCACAGTAAAGAACTTCTTCCTTGTATCCCATCTAAACTTCTCCTGTGTAAGTTTGAACCCATTACCCCTTGTCCTATCACTACAGTCCCTGATGAACAGTCCCTTCCCAGCATCCTTATAAACACCCTTCAGATACAGGAAAGCTGCTATGAGGTCACTATGCAGCCTTCTCTTCTCCAGGATGAACAGACCCAACTTTCTCAGCCTGTCTTCATATGGGAGGTGCTCCAGTCCCCTGATCATCCTCATGGCCCTCCTCTG
>WYDI02039238.1:0-28453 GCA_009867235.2 Psittacus erithacus
TGAGGGTGATGAGGCACTGGAATGGGTTGCACAAGGAACTTGTGAATGCTCCATCCCTGTCAGTGTTCAAGGCCAGGTTGGACAGAGTCTTGGGTGACATGGTCTCATGTGAGGTGTCCCTGGCCATGGCAGGGGTTGGAACAAGATGATCTTAACATTCTTTCCAACCCAAACCATTCTACGATTCTATATTCTTGAATATATTTGATAAAATATGTCTTCAGATGGAATGTAGAATATGACATTTCTTGTAGTTCATGCTGTCTGTCACTGGTAATTGCACAGAGGATTATCTCCTTTAAACTTTCTCAAAGACCTGTTGACCTTTCTCTTCATCTTACTGTTTTCTCATGTTTGTCTCAAAATGTCACTTCCTGGAAGTCTTGGAGCTGATCATACAGTTTGTGCTAGAGTTTTTTGTCTCTATTGAGTCTCAGTGTATTTCTTTGAAATATTTAAGTGTTCTGCTGAGTGACAGAAGGCGAGTAGATGGTCATTCATGTCTCCTTAATGACTCTAATTGGGGTGTAGTGCTGTAGAAATCAACAGCTTTTGTATGTTTCTGTAGTGGATCCTGCAATGTAAACAGACATGAGTTGAAAACTTGTTTTCCAATTTATGGCTGTTTCATGCAGTTTGAATCTAGAAATAGATGAAGTTGGGAGAGTGATAGAGCTTTCTTTATTACTGTTGTATGCAGCACCTGGGACTAAAAATGTAAAGGAAAGGTAAAGGCAAAATATTCATTGCACTTGATCTTGAAGGTGTTCAAAGCACATTTTAGTGAGTCGGACTCACTATAACTACTCATACATAATTAATCTCTTTCATATATTTGGGGACATGCACGTGAACCAGGGGTTTACCAAGCCAGTTTCTATTTATGAGTAAAGCATGCCTACTGTAAAGCATCATCTTCAAATTTGGTTAATGTGGATATACTTTGAACATCTTTTTCTTAAGGTCTGAGGTACGCTGTTATCCTGTTTTTCTGAAAGTTCTTTCTTTTGGAGAAAGAATTTCAATATTTATTAACAAAGTGGTAGGTCTGATCAGAAGGTAAAGACTGACACTTGTCTGCAGAAACTGTGTTTTGAAAATGAGAACTGTACCTCCAAAATACATTATCCCCACACTGAAGTATTTCTGATTCTTAAATGTTCAGTAATGCTTCATATTTCTCATCCTCTGTAAGCCATCTCTTTGGCTCCTGCACAGCGTGCTGCCTCTCGATTCTGGGGAATGATGTGTCTCATTCTGGCAATCTCATTCTCTCTAGCTGCATCTTACACAAAGTCATCTTCTAGTCTTGAAAAGCTTTCCAGACTACACATTTATGGTTTCAAATCTTTCACTTGATAGGAAATTTCATCTGCTTTTGTTACAGAATTGAGCACTTTACTGCCACAGCGAATGTAGCTTTTGCAAAAATACAAGGAAGTTTATTTTCTCCTGTGAGTCATAGTAGAAGTAAAAGGTATCTTAAATATTACTTGTATTATCTCCCTTTAGAATAGTGTTTTGTCACTTTGAAAATGGTTCCTTTGCTCTGCAGTTGAGGGGAGAGAAGCACTGCTACTGCTCAACAATATTAATGAGTTTAGATTTGATAGTCAAAGTTAAGAAGCACAGTCTTTTGTTTTTTATTGTTTGGGAGAAATGCAGATGTGCTGTGGGTCATGTTGAGAGAAGTGGCTGAGGAACTTCTGTTTCAAAGCCTTTCAGTCAGTCCATCTGTTAAAAAGTTGCATTGTATTTCTAGTACTGAAATATTGAAAGGTAATAATGCTGCTATAACCTCGTAAAATTCAAACCTAATAGCCCTTCAGAAAGATGGAAGGGCTAATAAAACACTCTGTGTAACAACTCATTTTGCTGAGACCATTTATGTTGCAGTACCGTGGTTTCCCCCCTGCATGCTAAGCACATTGGCCTGTAAACTTGGAAGTTATTTTCTGAATGACAAGTGTACCAGATTTTGTCAACTTGAGAAAAAAACGTGTGCCTAAAGTCTCAGAGGTTTTGAGCCCAAGCTAAAGAATGGAGAAAAGAGTGTATAAATTTTGCCTTGAAAATATACTGGATGTCAATGAGATAGCACTCAGGGTTGGTGTGCTGTGGGTTTGAACTGTGAATATTTGGAACTGAAAGCTTGATTTATTGCATTTTGACTTAAAATCAGCTCTCTCTTGGCAGAAGACTGTAAGTCATAAACTTTGCACAAAATGAATCAGTCTGGTGGGATTGCTCTGATACAATAGTTTCATAACTCTCTGCAAGCTATTCATTATTAGCTTCGTTCTCTGACCTTCTTTTTGTAAAGGTGAAGCAGTGCTTGTAATAGACATTATAGGATCTTGATCTGTGAGATTAATAAAACCAGTTCTGCTATGCTTGCAAAGCTCAGTAAGATCTATCCATATCCCCAAACATTCCAACACAGCAGCCCAGCAAACTTCGTAACATTGATTTGAATTTCTGGAAATGTTAGCAGTTCATCACAGACTTTGATAACAAAATGAGGAATATATTGTATAATATAAATTGGGATATTTTCCCTGCAAAGTTTATTAAAAATATTTGGCAATGTTTGGTTAACAGCTATCAATCTTGGGTTTCTTTTTTTTGTTCTGTGAACTTTTGGATTGGCTTTTAATTGCAGTTGCTCTGGATGATCGCTTGGGGTCCCTTCCAGCTGAACTTCTCTAATTCTCACACATCAAATGGTAGTTTCTCCTCATTGGTATGTTTTCAGTATACTGGAAAAAACCACGCAATATGGGTCAAGCTGTTCCTCCTCAAAGCAGTTAGGCTAAGCTTGATATTTATTACATGGCTTGCTGCTTGCCCGCTTTTCTTTCCATTATCCACTGTCTTTTCCCTAATGCTTTTTGAGGAAAAAGTATTTTTGCCTGGGGGAGGAACAGGGAGGGAGTGTGGGTTGTTTTGTTGTTTTTTTTTTTTACCTAGTGCTTGTTTTAAATCCCTACAACTATTCTGGCTTACATTAGTCACTAAGCAACTTGATATTTTAAAGAAGCTTGAAAAGGTTATGTTATATTGAGAGTCTGATGTGTAGCTTCCTGATGCCTTGAAGTATTTTAAGACTGGAATGAGCTGTTTTTGTCTCTTGTTTAACGCAGGCTTTAAAACAGCGAGCTTCATTTTGCATGTGAATCTCAAAGTCTTTACTGCACATTAAAGATCATGACAGAAGATTGTGCTTTTAGAAGCAAGATGATGTTGGTTTTGTTGACAATGAGTTTCAAAACCATGCTTTACTGAAAGCTCTTATGTTCCTAAATAGCTTTATTAATTAACTCTGCATTTAATGTGTGAGGTTTATAGACTGCACTGATTGGAGCAATGAAGTCTGAATTCAAGACAAAACATGCTGTGGTGGAGTTTGCAGCTCTTGCAGCTCCCGACTTACTGTTAATGAAAGGAGTGGCTCTGAATCTGTTGTGTTTTTTTTTTTTTAATGATGGTTACTTCAGATCTTGAAAAGTTGTGTACAATGTATTTATTGTGTACAATGTATTTGTTGTGCACAAGACTAGCAAGAGCCCTTCTGATCTTACTTCTTAAACTGAATGATTGCTAGATGTGCCTCTGCACACATCTGTAGTTGTGTGAAGTACAGGATGTGGGGCTTTTCCTCTCTTAAATTCTCGAGTAGGCAAGAAAAGGGGCTCACAGATAAAACCCAGTAATACGTTTTTCCATAATAACGTTGCTGATGTGTGCACTGTTCTTCTTCTGGAGTTCATCCAAAAGGACTGGAGGATTGTGAACAAACATAATAAATTTGTCTGAGTCAGTAGAATTACACAGAGTAAAGCAGCTTGGATGTGGCTTCTGTTTTGAAGCTGCATTTTGTTTATAAGCAATGTGGTTTTTATTAATGAGATGCTGACTAGCATTTGTGTCTCTAGAGAAGAAGAGGAACGTCTGAGAAATAAGATCCGAGCAGATCATGAAAAGGCTCTGGAAGAGGCTAAGGAGAAATTGAAGAAATCACGTGATGAGATTCAAGCTGAGATTCAGACAGAAAAGAACAAAGTAGTGCAAGAGTTGAAAAAGAAAGACAGCAAGCCACTGCCCCCCGTTCCTTTACCAAATCTCATAGGGATAAACAGTGGAGAACCAGCAGACCCGGATATCCGAGAGAAGAGGAACAAAATTAAAGAGGTAAAAATGATGATGTGGTTCTACCTGTTCTTGTATCTGGTAGCAGTTATTTATACACTGTTTAGTTGCTCTTATGATTTATATGAAAAACAGGACTACAAAATCTTTTTTAATAAACAGTAAGCTAAAAGTGCACATCAAGTATTAATGAATATCAGAATTACTGTGTGTGTTTAGTTGCATGTTGGGGTGTTAATATTTCTCTGGATAAGAACTTAAAAGTTATTTTAAGAGTTTATTAAACTTATTGGTATGGGTTCAAAGTGGGTTTGTCATTAACACACGGAACAGCAACAACTGCATCTTTAAAGCGGAGACTGACTTTGTCAGATCCCATTCGAAGGAAGGGATATGTTTGTGCAACACAAGGCACTTTAAAATGTTGAAAAAAATGGATTGAAAATATAAGGGAAAATAAAGACTTGCTGCTAAAATTTGCAAATTACTGAATTATGACATGCTTTTCAAAACAAGATTTAAATGGGCCTAAAACCTAGGATTTCATTTAAGTAGATTGCCTCATTTACCTGTAAAACATTCAAACTGAGATGCTGGCTTAGCCTTTTGGTTCTGTGGCAGATTATCTGGTGGAATTGCTGTTTCTGGTCTTATTCTTCCACTCCTGGTTGGCAGTGAGATTCATTGTCCTCTTTTGCACTGGCAGTGCCAATTTCCTTTTATTAGTGCCAGACATTTTCTGAGTGTGAACTTCTAACTGGGATGGCAGGAACATTGTACAGCAGATTTTTTTTTTTAATTAACTTATGTATTTCCCCCTCCGCCCCCCATTAGTTTTATGCCTAAAAATCGGGTTCAGGCCAGAGGTAGACAAGCCCAGGGTCTGCCACTAGAGAACACCCTGGACCACAGCGCTTGACAGTTCCAGCACCTTAATCTTTTATTGTAATCTATGTTTAATTAGCTCATAAAATTAGACAAAAATAGGTCATTCATACCTGTCCTTGTAGTAGGGAGGCACTGCAGTTGAAGAGAGTGCCATGCTGTGGGTAAATCACCCAAGTTGGTATTTTACTTTGATTATTAATGGTGCCTAGATGAAATCCATTCTTATCAAATAACAAACAACTGCCCAAGATAAGAATGATGCATCATAGAGCTGTATCTCTACTTTGAATCTCTCAAGTAGCAAATCCTTTCCAGAAGGCATGCCTATTCTGTTAGCTACTGCAAAAGCACTTCTGACTGAGAAGTTGTATGTGATAATGGACCTCCTTGACCCTGCTTGTTTAGGGCTTTTCCCCAAAGTGCAACCCTGAATTGTGGATTTCAAAAGGCTCTACTGCTTTTCAAAACTGTGTCCTGTGAGAATATACAGAGGATCTTTCTTTTCAAAATGTCTTGTGTAGGGTGAAGGTGAACAGTGAGTGATATGGTCATGTAGTTGTCAATGCTTCTTAATTTTAACTACTGATTACTATATGTGCATATGTTTTGAGTTTGGCACTGATGGATTTAATCAGTAGAATAAAATTGAGTTGACCCAGTAATGTGAAAGTACTGAGCTCAGCTAACAATGAAGAATCAGAAGAAATAATCAACCTAATTTCTTGGAGATCAAGCCTGGAACTGGAGGTAGGGTCGAAAATTAGTATTTGCATTTCTGAGGTGGCTTGATCAGAATGTAGACTGAGAGGAGATGAGGAACTACTGGTTAATGCAGAATGGTGATTTTCTTGGTGACATAAGTATGAAGTTTGGATATCTCTTGCTGATCTAAATCTGCAATCTGTACAGCAATCTGTAAGTAAGGAATCCAGAGTAGTTTGTGAGTAAGGGTAACCAGGTAGTAGCTCTGGTGATCCTTAGCTGCAGTTGGCACAAATCTCATGCTTTAAAAGGCTTACTTTTTTTGGTGATCAGCCTGCATGTGAGTAATTTTGACAAGCTGGGTTTTTTATTGTGTAATTTGTTGATGGGGCTCCTATTGTGATTTCTGAAGTGTAGCTTTTCATACACCAAAGATTTTTATGGGACTGTGCATTAGGTGAGTACTTCAGTTAGGATGATCTTACATTTGTACTGATGAGTCTTCAATAGTGCGACCGCAGTGCTTGAACAGTCCAGGATCACACTAGCATGATGGAAATTTGTCTTTGTTTTGTGAATTGCCTTCATTGAGTCAGTCTTGGTAGTACTGTACCTAGCGGGGGATCTCCAGAATTGTTAATCTTCTTTGATGCAGGGCAGCAGCTTATCAGTTCTGCAGATAGAGGTGTGAAGGTGCAGAATACAGGAGTGGAAGGTGTGCTAGTGAGAATGGGCAAATGATAATGCTGAAGAACCCGTTGTTCATACATTGTGATTTTTGTTTGGCCTCTGGCTGTACTTTTGGATTTTGGCATCTGCTGTGTTATAGTGAATAGAGCATGTCTAAGAAAACATACATCTACAATGTCATATGAAGAATATTTTGCCCAAAACCTGTTTTTGACAACATCAGGTATATCACAGAAGGCTGCAGGAATTCCAGAGGTGCAAAGTGCATTTTGAAATAGTTATGATCATCACCGAGGTCTTCTCTCACTGGTTTTTGTAACCAGTGTAGAATAATACAAGTAGTCCTTGTAGATGAGAGAGACTTGGCAAAGAAAGAGCAAGTTCCAGGAGACAGTATCGCTAACATAGGTCTACACTTAGCACGTAATATTTCTGACATGCAAGACATTATGATTGCTTGGATTGAGACCAGAAAAGTAGCACAGGGGAACTTCTAGCTCTTTGAAGGCTGCATAAATGGCTTCAGAATTGCAGGTGGTCCTGAGAAGGCATTTGGCTCATGCCTTGTTTGACTAAGTGTTCTGCATATTTGGGGAACTTGCTTTAGGCTGTTTAAATTGAAAAGAAACAAAACAAAACAAACCTCAAAACAAACAAACAAAGAATTAATTTATACAGCCAACTTTGACTAGTATCAAACAGTGGAAAAACTACACAGGGTTGGGTTGACTGCTGGGGATAGTTTGTAACATGCACATGGGCCTTTACAGGCAGGAGAAAACTGGTAAACATTCAAACAGGAAACCAGTTTCTATACATTTTTACAGAAAACTTGTTGCTACTTTTTCTTTCCAAAACCCAACTTGGAAAAGTCCCTTTTTAACAGACCTCTGTATAAGAAGCAGTTTTGAAGCACTTGAATATTTTAAAAATACATCTTTTGATTATTTTTTTAAAGTGCTTATAAAAGTAAAAAAAAAAAAAGAAAAATTTTAAGACTACTTGAGAGCTTTGTAAAGTGTTTGAAAGCTTTCTGTAAGAAGAATGTTTGCTGAGCACAAAGTGGGTGTCTATAAGTGTCTTATGCTTATAGAATAAGCCAGGAGCAGAATCTTCATGTCCTGGTTTTTGTGTGTCTTTTGGTTCTGATGTTTATATTTAGTATTACATTGTGTTCTCAATTGTAGCTTATTCACAGAATTGTATAATTCATTTATATTCTTAATATAAGTTGTTAATTCAGATATTTCAATAAGGACCATTTATGAGTAGGTTGTTTAATTTAGAGTCTCAGCGTGACAACTTCGAGAACTAAAGAATTTCCATCTGCTTGCTGTATATGGTCTGTAGCACTTATGTAGTATATATAGTCCTTTAAATGGTACTAGTATTTTTTTCTGCAGTTTAAATGTAATCATTACATAGTGCTCTTTATTTAATGAGTTGCTTCCTTGAGAAGGTAATTTTTACCCAGTCAAATAAGGAAAAATTCATAATTCTTTTACCCGACTTTGGGTTCAGGTTTTCTTTCATTTCAGCCTGAGATGTCACAATATTGTCTTACTTTCAGCATTCATTTTCAATTCTTGTTGAAATAAGTGTATTGCGCTCAATAGTTGTAGTAATCCCATGCAGGATATTCTAGCTATACATTTTGTTCTAAACACTGAAATATTTTTGTGTCCTTGGATTATTAAAGTCCATAGAGGCCTCTGAGAAGTGTTGAAATGAATGGATGTAGAAGTTTTACATCCAAGTCAGTATGTATCTTACTACATACAATATCAGTTTTGCATATGTACTGACTACAGAGCTCTGGGTGTGACTGTGAGGGACCTGGGGGCCTGGACAGTGGTCTCCTTGGTCCTGCCAGTAAGGGGAAAGGGTGTGAGGAAGAGGGGCACTGGCAGTGCACATCAGCAGTTGGTTATGGAGTTGGTGGTGTTACCAGGGTCTTGGGTTCTCCAGCCATGGGATGCTGTTTTCTGCCTGGGAGAGAGGATCCACCTCACTAAGGCAGGACAAAAGCATCTTTGCCAGCAGGATGGCTGACCTTGTAAGGAGGGCTTTGAACTAGGAATGATGGGGAGGGAGAGTGTAATTAGCAGTGTTGTGGGGAAGTGACTGGCCGGGTGGATGAGCAAAGGGCCTGCAGTGATTTGACAGACAGGGATCACAAAATCAACAAAATGGGGATTAAGCAGGGTCACCTAGTATTTGCATATAAGCAAGGAAGTGTCTACTAGGGACCATTATGGAGAAATCTGGATAATGCTAGGGTGCCTGTTTGAAATGCATATACAATAATTGATGAAGCATGGGGAACAAGCATGATGAGTCAGGGGTCTGTGTGCAATTGCAGAGCTGAGATCTTGCTGGGAGATGTGGAGACAGATGGAGATGTGGTGGGATGACTTGCATGACTAGAGTGTTGCACTGGAGGAGACTCTACAGCAGGCCAGGAAAACAAGAGAGTAAAGTTGTCTTTTATGTGAGAGGGCATCTTGGAGTGCTTGGAGCTCTGCCTGTGGATGGATGGTGAGCCAAGTGAGATCTTATGGGTAAATATTAATAAGCAGACTTTCATGGGCGACATTGTAGTGTGTGTCTGCTGTGGACCGCCTGACCAGGAATAACAAGTAGATGGGGTGCTGTACAGATGGATTGGAGCAGTGTCATGTTTGCAGTCCCTGATCTTTATGTGGGAACTTCAACTCTGTATCTGCTGGGAGACACAGCAAGCCATAAGCAATCCACGAGTATTCTGGTGTGCATTTATGACAACTTAGTCCTCCAAATGATATTACAGCCAGTGAGGAGAGGTGCTCTGCTAAACCTCATGCTCACAAGGAAGGAGGGGCTTGTTGGGAATGTTAAGTTCAAAGGCAGCCTTGGCTGTAAGGATGATGAGATAGTGAAGTTCAGAATCCTGAAAGTAGGGGGAAGGGCAAAAAGTAAGCTCACAATCCTGAACTTCAGGAGAGTGGACTTTGGCCTTTTCAAAGATAGGCTTTGTTTAATCCCTTGGAATAAGGCCCTGGAGGGAAGAGAGGCCCAAAAAAGCTGATTAATACTGAAGGATCACTTCCACCAAGCTCAAAAGTGGTCCATCCCAATGAGCAGGAATTCAGGGAAAACTGCCAGGAACTCTCTCAAAACTCAAATGTGTAAAGGAAGCATAAAGAAGGTGGAAACAGGGACAGTTAGCCTGGGAAGAATACAGAGACACTGTCTAAGCTTGCAGAAAGGGGGTTAGGAAAGTCAAAGTCTAGTTACTAGTGAATCTGGCAAGGGATGTCAAAGGCAAGGTAAAGGGCTTCTGTAAGTACACAGGTGACAAAAGGAAGATTAAAGAACATGTGAGCCTGCCACTGAATGAAATAAAGGACCTGGTGGCAGCAGACATGGAAGAAGCTGAGGTTCTCTTTTACCTCAGTCTGGACTGACAAGACTGACCTTCAGGAATCCTAGGCCCTGGTGACCCCTGAGAAATCTGGAGCAGGAAAGACACATATCCTTAATGGAAGAGAATTGACTGAAGAATACTTAAGCAAACTGTGGGTACATTAGTCTGTGGGTGTTATGGGGTGTACCCAGGAGTGCTGAGGGAGCTGGTTGATGTCATTGTGAGACCTTTGATAATCTTTAGATGATCATAATGACTGGGAGAAGTGGCTGAAGACTGGAAGAAAGCAAATATTCCTGTCTTCAAGAAGAGCAAGAAGGAGGATACAGGGAAATAAAGGTTGGGTAGTTTTACCTCAATCCCTGGGAAGGCTACAGGGCAGCTAATCCTGGAAATAACTCTCAGGCCCATAAACAAGAAGGTGATTGGGAATAGCCAGAATGGATTGACAAAGGTGAAATCATGGTTAACCCTCTTCATGAACTTGTACAGTTAAATGACAGGCTTAATAAAGAAGTGGTGAGCGGTGTATATTGTCTTCCTAGACTTTGGTGAGGCTTCTGTAACTATGTTACTTTTTGTGACTCCCATAAAATCCTCACAGAGAAGCTGATAAAGTATGAGCTGGATAAGCCCAGTATGGCGAGTTGAAAACTGGTGAATGGCTGGGCCCAGAGGGTGGTGATTAGTTACTTGAAGGCTATTTGGAGGCTGGTAACTAGTGGTGTATCCCTGGAGGCTGATACTGAGTCCAGTCTTATTCAACATCTTTGTTAATGATCTGTATGATGGGACAGAATATACTCTCAGCAAGTTTGCTGAAGACAGAACTGGGAGGAGCAGCTAATACATCTGCATGTTGAATGCTGCTCTTCTCAATGAATAAAGGATTGAATTATAACAGCCTTCCTCTCAGGGGTACTGACTTGTGAATCTGTGTCTGTCTATCTTATGTAGCCATAGATATTTTTTTCTCCCCTCCCTGTATATCCCATAGACGTCCCAGGTATCTGGTTCTTCCAACTCTGTAAAGTCAGGTTTAATGAAAGAATAGATTCAAATTCAAAGGCTACTGCAAATATATATGGCAAACATTATATGTTCAGACAGCAAGATTTCATAAGCCTTATTCTCTTCAGAAATTGGATTAAAAACAGTAAGTGTCCTTTTACCTGTGTTATGTTTTGTGTGCTTACCAAGAAAAGAGCTGTGCAGAAGAAATACTTAATCATGTAGAGGTCTTTTTGTGCTGTGTAGTTCCTCTTTTCATAGTTATTATTCATTTATGTTGTTGTAATTGCAGTGTTTCTGACCTAGCCAAGTAGGCTGCCTTCTGTGACTGGGGGACCTTTTCCAGTATCCGAGACCAATCCAGAACAATTGTGTTATTGCTGACACTTTATACTCTTTTCATTTACTTGATCACACTTGCTTGGATTGTTTGTTGGTTAGGACATCAACTTTTAGTAATACGTGTCTATTGTGTTAAGAGTTTTGCATTGTGTTTTGTTGCTCACTGCTCCTGGCACTGATCCCAATAGAAATGAAGCACAATAAGTATTATGACCTATATTTTTAAGCATTTAAGATAACCTCCCCTGTCATGTGTGTTTGTGTAGAATACACACACATTTTGTATCTGTGTGTGTATGTGTGTTTGGTTCTATACATACAAATACATAGGTATGTGTATCTATACATATATGCACATATTGTTTATTAAGTGGTTTTATTTGCACTCTTTGAATTCTCTATGTTCTGGATTCTCAAATGTAATTCATCATGTTGTCAGCTACCAAGTTGGCTTTAAGTAAGTTTCCATGCACTTTTTTTAATGCTTATCTTATTTTTACCACGAGTAAAATGTCTGTAACATAAGGATGGACTCCCTTTGATCAAGGCTGTTGGAAAATTAATTTTCAGTGGATACATTAGTATGAAAATTGTGCAATTACCACTTTAGCCAGTCCAGGAAAGTTAGGAATAGCCTGCACAAAGTTGTGTTCCAGCATGTTGAGGTGATTGTATAAAGAACTAATTTTACATTTGTGAATCTTCAATTTTTATCTATGAGAAACTTTGTAGCTTAGTATATTTATTTTGTTTGAACTGAAGAATGAAAATAAACCACCTAATGTGGATGGGGCAGTATTCCAGCTGCACATCTGGATAGATTGCTTTGGTTGTTAACTTAAAATGTGCTGTTAATAAGGAATGCAGGTTTGTATTTGAGGATATTTAAAATATGAGTCAGTTTACTCAAGTTGTAGCAATTACCGAATTCTCCGGCACTTGTTCATTCTTGGAAACATGTTATAAATTCAGGAAGGTCTTTCTTATTAAAGATACCTTTTTTCCAGGCTATTGTGAGAAGAAGCTGCCTTTCAACAATGAACTAGCACATTTGCAATAGTTAAAATTCGTAATTGTAAAATAAAGTCAGGAATCCAAGGAAATATTTCAAGGGGGTTGGAACTTAGGTGATCTGTAAAGTCCTTTCCAGCACTACCTATTCTGTGATTCTGTTTTACTTCCCTGATATAATAAAGAAAAATGAGCAAAACCCCAGGTAAATTACTTCTCTTCAGAATTTGGTAAATCCAAAAGGTGCTGCAATATCCGATTTGACCTTGCTACAGAAATGTTAGTAGCAAAAATAGTGAATTATGGCTAGATGGAAGAGCACTCTATATTAAATTATACGAGATCTGTTGCACAAATGACAATGTTTTTTTGTAGCTGTGGAAACTTTGATTGGAAAGTGAGAACATTTTCTTAAATACAATAAAAATACTACTTCTTGATAGTTTTTGTTTCATAATTTCTGCTGTAGTACCCTCCAGTTTCCCCCAATTCCATAGAATATATGGCAGCGTGTCCTTTAATGTAGACTTTTCCTGATGATGTTACATCTCAGAATTGCTGATAGTAATGATGTCATTGATACACAATGAGCTACTTGTAGCTGATGAGTAACCTCTTATGGTGTGTTCCATTAAGACATAGACCATACTGTAATACCTGAGACTTGCAACAGTTTACTCTTAGTTTGCTCTGAGATGTGAATTCTTGATTTGCACTGGTAGCACCTATTCTTATTTTCTGCTTTGTTACCAGAGGACTAGAAGGTGACTAACAAGACATCTGTTTTTGAAAGGGGTTCAGGGGCAGATCAAAGAACTACAGACCCCTACGCCTGATGAATGAGCTGCAGATTAACAGAAACTAGAACAGGGAATAGGGTTGCTGAGCACAGAATTTCCCAGTATATTTTTAATGATGTCATGATGCGCAAAGCTTTAGAAGATCCCTGAAAGAGTCATCAGGCATGTGGACAAGGGAAGATATGTTTTTATATATATATATATATATAAAAATGTAACTATATATATATATGTAACTTTTAAAAGCATATTTGGCAAGGTTCATCACTAACAACAGTTGAACTAAGCAGCCATGAGATGCAGGATTGTGTCCCTGCCTGGAGAAATTGCTTAGAAGGCAGGAACTGGAGAGTACAGTTAAATGGTGCTGGAGACCACAGAGGATGCATGTTGGGGATCCATGCTTTAAATTAGACAAATCAATTTTGTGGAGTTTGTAATTGGATGAATAGTGGTATGATCAGCTTTGCTGCCAACGTGTAGATTTGGAGTAGAAAACTGAAGAACTGCAGAAAAATCTTATGGGTCTGAGTGGTTATCTCCCTTTTTATTTCTCAGCTGAATGTAAAATGATACCTATTCACGCTGGAGAGGGAGGAAATTCCAACGTTATGCTTAATATGAAAAGCTGTGAGGTGACTTATTACTACCACTTGAGAACGAGAGCTTGTGTTTATAATAGCTCTTTGGAAATGTCACTGTAGTGCTTAATAGCAGACAAAAATGCAAATATTCAGTATTTCAGGAAAGGAGAAGAAAACGGGCAAGGTTCTTGCTGTAGCATGTGAGACTAAGGTGCTTCTGCATCTTGCATGCTTTCATGTAGTTCTGGTCTCTCAGCTTCACAAAGGACACAGTAAGACTGGCAAAGATACATGAATAAGCTGATGAAGATGTTTAGATTGATGCCTGAAAAGGCAAGACTTGAAGAAGGCAAGACTGAAAGAAAGGAGCTGCTTTCTGCTGGCTGATGCAGTTCTGGTTGTTTACAAAGATGATCTGGGAGCTTTCTAAGCACCACAGGATCAGTCAAAACCATGAGTACCTGTATCTCTTGAAACGGTGAGGACATGCAAAGTTGAAAAAAAGCACTTGGCTTTCTTGTACAGACTTGAGCAGTTGGTTCACTGCTGTAAGCTCTCCAAGTTTTAGCTCTTTACATCTACTGTTTCAGTTCCCACCGGTCTGAGAGTTCCATCAGGCATCTTAGACTTCAAGTATTTCCTGCCAACAAAAAAGGACAAGCTTCCCATTTTGTACGCATTCGGTAACCAGTTTTATTTTAGTAATTGATTTGTTACCAGATTCATCAGTAAAAAGAAAAACCCTCAGCTTTCTGTGTCTGTTAGGAACATATTCCAAACAGACTCTTTCATTGGCAGTGTTCAGAAATGCATGAAGGAGTCACAGACTGATGCCTGAAATAATTTCTCGTTAGGTAGAGATTTGTAGCTCCCAAAAGAATAATATAACCTGTATGATTTTTCTAGGTTTCTTCAGAAATGTGAGTACCTATACAAGGAAAAAATCTCTCTTTAATGTCCAAAAAATATTCTCTACAAACAGTAGGAAAGTGGTTATTAATTTTTAATCTGCCAGTTGAGCAGTGATATTGTCTAGCAAGTCCTGGGTTAATTTTAAAATGGAATTTGAAGGTGGCTTATATAAATCTCTTGAAATCCTACCCTTGACCAGAATATATTCCTTTGAAAGCAAACCCTATTTGCTGTCTGTTACGCACATTCTTGATGGAAGGGCAGAAAGAGGGTAAGCTTCTCGTTTCTAGGCACAACCAGTATATATTGCAGTTTGCCAGTAAATTGTTTCCTTTGCTTATTTTGCAGGACTCTCATTTTCTGTTTGCTATATGTCTGCCCTTTTTTGAGGAGTGGAAAGGGGCTTTAGAACCAGTCTTTCGTTTGACTTATTGTTTCTAACATGCTGCTGTAGTGATAGAACTCTAAAGTCTCTTTTCAATTACTGTAACCTCCTTCTACTGTTGCGATTATGATTTTGTCAAAGGCATCATTACTGCTCTGTCTCTGTAAAAAAACCTGATTTCCTAGTGACTACAGAAGATCATCAGATCTTATGATCATGTTCTAAAGTTAGTAAAAGCATCTAGATAATGGTGTACCTACAAAAGCGGTTTCATTTGACATGTGCTGCTTCTTGCCATTCTGGCTTGCTTTCAGCAGAGTCCAAATTCATTTTCTTGTTGAACAATCAAGTTGCACATGCAACAGCATCTTGCTGGCTGTTATATGTGGTGCATGTTATAGTAAACATTTTTCAAGGCTGCTATTCACTGGACCTATCCTGTATCTTGCTTTCAAAAGCAAAATCTGGCATGAAAAGTATCAGTAAAAAGTCCATCACTAAAACTATTTGTTCTCTGGTGCACAGATTGGAAGATCTTTATATGATATGCCATCAAGCTCTGAACACTCACTTTGCCAAACTGCTGTTAAGTATGAAAATTTCAGTTATGGAAATCTCTGCCTTGCCTTTTTCATAATTATTGATCCATGCTTAGACCAGCTTGTTATTCCCAGTCTGCTGAGCTTAAGGTGCCTCTGCATGGGTTCTTTAAAGATTGGGGGTGGTTTTTTGCAAGTATTTTTGCCTTCTTTCTATTATCATTAATGCTGATGTTCCAGTCAATTTCTAAGACCTCTCTGTCTCTTCTTAAAGGCTAGTTTGGTTTTTTTGAAGAAAAGCCTGTCTATACCTGCAGCTCTTCTTCAGCGTTTCCTCCCTTCACTATGCAAATGCTACCTTGCACATTCACAGGGAGAATCCTGTTTTTCAGATCAGTAGTTCACATTGCTTGTACTTCCTGACCTAAAGTGGCGTTCTCTGTTCAATTTTTAACTGGCAGATGCATTTATCATATTTTATCTCAAAAGCTTCTATGTGCACAACTGCTCCCAGTAGTATAGATGCTGTATCTATAGTGTATCATGCTACCAGCTCCAGCAGTAACAGAAATCACCATGTTGTCATAAGGTCTCTTGGCACGTCATCCTTACAAACACAAGAGCTGTGGGGTTTCTCACTTGCATGTATCATGCAGTCATTTGCTGACATGATACCCTAAAGTCTGCTCACTTGGTGCTGATGAGCTCTATCCCAGAGTAATATCCAGTGTTCATCTAGAAAAAAAATCATTTGCAAATTAGTATAGTGAAGTCAAAATATTCTTGAGGAGTTATAACACCGTGTTCTTTGTCCACCGCTTGGGGGAGGCAGATGGGACAGGACAGAACATTTGTGTTTATCAAAGTAGTTTAATCTCCTCAAAAGATGATTTCCTGTCTTAGAACCTTAGATGATGCAGTCAACTGTGTCAGTCTCTTACGTTCAGCAGTTTCTGGTCTTAGCATTGTATTCTTAAGTTACTTCTGCATTAATTCATGAATCTGGTGAAATTGACTCCTTTACAGTTTCTGTCTTAATGGAATTTTATCTCGGGATGAATTTTCTCTTAGGGCTAAAGAAACAGACTGTGATTTATTCTGGTTTAGCCCTTTGGCATTTCCATACTTTTCTTGGGTTTTCTCAGAACTAAATAGTCTGTAATAAAATCTGTGCCTTCCTCCCAGAAGCAAACTGGGACAGTGAAATATTCCACAATTAACATTCTGCCATGAGGAAACCAGTTGTTGTTCTTATTTTGGACTTGACTAATTTTGGTTTGTGCTGGAGTTTGCCAACACTTTGAGATTTTTAAGGAGATAAAATGTCAATGGTCATTTGGTTATTCTTCATGAAATATTTGACACATCCAAAGGTCTCAGAAGCCCAGTTTCCTTTTTGTGGAAGCAAGTTGGTTAGATCTGCCATGTCATAGTCACCTTGTTGTGTAGACATCCATTACCAAACTCACATAGAGCACAGTGGTCAGTAATTCTTTAGTCTAATGCCTTCTAAAACTGTAGGTCTGTGTTTTCCCAAGTGGAGTTTTTAGGACTTAAAAGTGGACTGGCAAACCGTGAGTTAGAGCAGAGCACTTCACAGAGGTCTTGACTGTCCTATTCTGACTGGCTAAAACCTTGAGTAGCCCAGTCTGATCCCGTAGCTGATCCTGCTGTGAGTAGGAGGTTGAGCTAGACACATCCTGAGGTCCTTTCCTGCCGGATGAGGCTGTGATTCTCGATTCTATGATCTTAAGTTGATGAACAATAGGATATAAAAATGTGTAAGTTGATTCTAGATAAGGTTAGCAAGAGATCTTGAAGGAACTTCTGCCTGTGATCAGGCTTTTATTGCATTTGTCATGCTCTAGGTTTGTTACCTGTCAAGAGAGGATCATTTTACCCAAGTCATCTTGAAGTTCTAGTAGCTATTAACTGGTCAATTTGATACATGCTTTGTAAACAGTAAGGAATTTGTGAATGCTAATGAAATGGCTTTTCTCTCTTTTAGTATAATATTTGCATCCTCTTTTTCTTACATTGCAGGTTGATGACACTAAAAGAAACAATACCGTATTATTGCCTAATCAGGTGTCAGAATCTTTTAGTGCAAATACAAAAAGCAACACGTGAGCTGACTTTGACAAGCAAGTAGGAGTGGGACCTCTGGCATCTTGAGAGGGACATCTGTGCCTAGGTTGATGTCGGTTTAACACAGGAGTACTCCCCAGCTGCTAGGCCTGTGCGTATACCTTTGCTGTGGTTCACATTTATTGTCTGGGCATGAGTTAACTGAGCCATGGGAAATTTAGAGGGGGTTTATGGTCAAAGGAATTACAGCTCTGTAGGTTGGGCAGGGATCTCTTGATGGTTGCAGGGAGACGGGGCATGTCTCACCACGCAGTTTAGGTGCAGTTTGATGCTGACTTCCACTATATCCTGAACTCGGTGAGAGAGCTGTGTCTCTGTGAGGGACTGCTGCTAAGGCAGCTGGCTGCACTTGACTTTTTAGCCAGCACCTTCTTATTCCGTCCTGTTTTCTGTGAATGTGGTGACCCTGTGATTAAAATAAGAAAACTACAGTCTTGTAAATTGTAGTGAAAACTTTACTTACCCTGATATAATCAGTTTCTTACAAGGGTTAGTATTGGTCTGTTAGTTACATTAGCATAGTTTCTCCTTTTAGAGAGTGTTTCTTAAATTTGTGGAAATTGTGATTTAAGTCCTATACATTTTCTTGGGTTTTTTCTTTATATTAGCAATGTTTTAATACCATTTTGAAGCTGTAATGTAAAATATATGTTGAACGTTGTGGGTACAGCCACATGGCCGCTGTTTTAGAACGGGTTTATTCCCAACTGTTCTTGTGTCTGGGGCAGTGTCTTTAGGTGTCTTTCTGTTATCTTGCTTTGATCTGTTTAGGTAACTGATAATTTTATTTTTATTTTTTTTTACCTATATTTGCTTTGCAATTTGGTAGCCACCGAATTTCTGCTGTAACCAAGCAAGAACTTTCAAAAGCTTTAGCAAATCCATAAAAGCACTGCTTAGCAGCTGATATGCACAACTAATGCTTGTGGGTCAACGAGACCTTTTGTTTCTTAGATGTAACTTGCTTGCTAGGTGATGGAAACATCTGTTACAAAGAGTTGAGAATGTTTTGTGGAGTAAATATTAAGAATTTTATACTGCTTTGTTCGTTGTGCTTTCTAAAGAACAAAACTTCTGGCATTTCTTTTGGTAGAAGCTCTGAGACAGTGTATCTTTGTCAAGTACGTGTTGCTAATAAAAATATGTATTACGCCTTTTGCAAAATTGTGTGGTTATACTTGGATGCACCAGTGTAAATAACTTCCTCCTATGCTTCAGATATTGGTAGCTATTTTTTCCTTTTGGTTAGTGTCTTAGATGTTAGCCAGTACTTTCCACCAGTTCCTGATGCTTGAATTCTTAAATGTCTGTGTGTATATTTAAGGAAAAGAAAGAAAGAACAAGAAAATGATGTAATGCAGAGCATTAGGCTCTATAGCTTGAGTCAAATAGACTTTAAGTTGTTTCCAGATTTATTCATGCTGTATAATCTGATTTCTGTAACAGAAGGAAATAGCAGCAAAGTAATTATCAGTGTGCTGGAATGACTGTGAAAAATGAAGTTTCAAATAAGGAGTAAAATACTGTGTTTGTACAAAGTAGTTTTATAATGTAACCAAATCCTTTCTGTTTTTTCCCCCCCATCTCTTAGATGATGAAGCATGCCTGGGACAATTATAGGCAATATGGATGGGGACATAATGAGCTCAAACCAATTGCCCGGAAAGGACATTCCACCAACATATTTGGTAGGCTGTTTTCTGGTTTGGTGGGGGGTTTGGGGATTTTCTTTTGGTTGTTTGCTTTTTAGTTTTAACATTTCTGTCCATGCCACCCTCTTTGAAAGTCGACCCAGACTTCCTAGCAGGTTCTATTTTAATATAAATCTTTTGAAGTGTGCACGGTAGAAGTGTATTGCTTATTTCAGTGGTACTTCAGTGAATTACTTCACAAAACTCTCTTGTAGGGTTTAATATGTTCATATCGTTGCAAAAGCTAAACTGTGTCTGTCTGTTTATGTATATAAATGATTTTTTTTCTTTTTAACAACCTCATCTTACTTAGATCTTTGTGTTTGATTCCATGAGAATGTGGTTCAAGACAAAATGCTTCTGCGAGATGCCAAAAACCTGCTAGGACCTACGTGAAATTTAAAGTAGCTTTTAAAACAAGGTCTTGGTAAAGTGGAAGTGGCATTGTTACTTGATGTGTGACTTGTACCTGAACCTGTAGACTGGAATGAAAGGGGAAAAATAATTAAAAAAAACCATTCAAAATATAGAATTTTGATGATAAGGGCAAGTTTTGAAAACCAGCCCTCAAATAACTCCCTTCCCTCCAATCCTGTGGTGCACAGAAGCCTATTTAAATCCATAGGAGAGTAATCTTAGCTGCTGTACTAACCCTACCTGTGGTAGGTACTGTTCTCTAAGGTACTGCAAGCAAACCCCTTAGAGCCTGACATTGATTGCTTTTGATCAAGTGCCAGAACCTGGTTTCTTACACTTCAGTATTATGTGAAAGCTGATATTGTTAAATTTCTTTATATTTCTTTATAAAGACAATGACTGGGTCAGGGGGAAGATGAGTAATTAGTGTGCTCAGGAGAAAATAAAAAAAGCATCTGTACTGGACAGGGAGTTTGAAGAGTGAAACCAAGAGTCAAAGACATAGTCAGCACTGAGTTATAGCATAAGGAGAGTGTGAGGCTGAAGGGGTACTGGAGTGACAGGCTTCTGCCATGATGGTCAGAAGGAGATTTAGATTCCCAGCAAGTATTATGTAGTAATTCTTAAATACTTTGCTGCCTTGCGCATTGGCGCTGCTGTCATTTCTATTAGAAAAATCTCTTCTGGAAGCTCCTTGTGCTGTCTCTAATTTATGGCTTTCCTTTATATTATAGATCTGACAGTGCTCACCTGTATGTTCATGTAGTCTTTGCTGTTGAATTTACATGCAGTTCTGTTGCTTTGTGTGCCAAGTATAATTTTAGATCAGCCTTGGCTTGTAACCTAGAGACTCTGTGAAGTGAGGGTTTTCTCTTTATATGGCAGGAAAGCATTTTTCTAATGTTTGTTTTTATTGTGACTAGCGCAATATTTGAAGCAATTTTGAATTACAGTGTAACTCTAGCCTTTTCTTTCCATTCCTCCTCTGCTTGCTTCTCATGTGTCTCCTAATGAGTCTGGAGGATTTCTGCTTTTTTTTTCTCTCCCCTCTTTGGAACGCTTTTTCTAGGAGTTTTGGCATTGCTGCCTGAAAGAAATTGCAGTCTTCCTCCACATTTAACTTCTGTGATTCTCTTATTCCAGCTAACTCTAGCTGCCTATTCCCTAAGTGTTTGTCCTCCTAAAATCCAGATGCTGTTTCGTACCATTTCATTTTTAGCCAGTCATATAATGATTGCTCTGTTCAGGGCTATTTTATATGTAAAACTTTTCTGAAATACATAGTCTTCAGTATATACCTGGTCTAGAAATAGAATCAGCTATCATTGATTTTGGTGGGTGGTTGATGAGAAGGAGGTAGGGGTGAAAATTGGTCTTTGTAATGAGAAGTGTTTAGGTTGGTAAAGTACTGTCAATAACAATACAATTTCTGTTACACATGACACCATTTCCAGTGGTATATGCCTTTATAGAAGCATTACATAATTCTATTTTAAATCTGATGCTATTTTTAATAAGAAGCTGCTCAGCAAAACCTGTTTTTATTATTCACCTCAAAGATGATTTGGCCCAAGCTATTTTCTGATATTACTGCAGTCTGTTGTACTTCCATTGCAATTCACAGTACGTCTGTGAGATTCAGCATAGAGATGGTATCGTCTGTTGACACTGGAACCCTCTGCATAAATCTTTAGAAAATAGAGTTTACTGATAACTCTCAAGTGAGGTAAACAAGATTCAATTTAGAAGGCAAATAAGTCATTAATCTTCCCTGTAGAACTTTTCTTTCCCTCCAGAATAGCGTATATCTATGTCTATGCCAGGAGGAACATCAGTGTTCCAAACATTGCAAGATCTAGCAGGGTTCAGACTGGAATCAAAGAAGCTGAGAGAATGTGGCCTGCTATGCTCTCATAAATCCTAGTTTTAAGTCCCTAAAAAAATAAGGAAGAGGGGGATAAACATTAAAGCAAGCTGCTCTATGTGACACTGAAGCATGCTGGTAGCTGCCCCAATGACTAGTTTCACGTAGGTAATAAAACCTGCTGGGTTTGCTTTAGTTGACCTACAGCTAGAAATTCTTACCAGTCTTTTTGAGATTTCTGACCTGGTGACTGTAATTTCTAAAGGCAAGCCTGCTGAACATGTTGCCTATCAAGCTGTGCAGTCAATAGTTAAATTGTAATGTACCCTTCAACTGCTGCGTCACAGCATAAGTAGCATGGTGCTGCTTTGAGAAAGTATGACTGGAAATTGGTGGGCTTTTAAAGGTAGTTACATTTATTTAGATGGCCTATAAAGCAAACCTTTATAAGTTCTGTGTTGGTGAAACAGGGAATTTGCTCCTATTTTTTGTGAAAGTTGCCTCTTTTTGAAAGCGTTAGTAAGCCCAAGATTTATTATTTCTTCCTTCCCTATAAGATAAAATATAAAAGGCAAGTAGGAAGTGTAATAGAGAGCTCTAATTTTTCTTTCCAGTTAAAATTTTATTTGCAGGGCAGCTGTTGGCTGTAGCACCTAAGCTAAAAATCCAGCCCCAACAAAACCCCATACAGAAAACCCAACCAACCAAAAACCAGGTTAACTTCTTTGTTGGGCTGCTTAAATTGCTAGAATAATTTGATGATGGCCTCAGGGTGTTATTGCAAAGGTGGGGTTATAGAGCATCTGCGTCAAGTTCTCACTAGAACAGGGAAGGTGAAGAGAAAAGGCTGATGGAATCTGGTGCATGTAAGATAATGAGCAAGCATGGCAAACACTGTGCTTGCTCCAGAAGATTTTCTGAGTTGAGCAAGAATCAGGGTGGCTGATGCTATTGTTGGATTCTCTTGCTGTAATGAAATCTGAATAGATTTGCTTTTGAGGATCAGAGTTCTGAAACAGAAAGATGATTTGTCCCTGTACTTGTTTGGTGACCCCTGGGTAAACACCTTTTACTTCAGTATCTTATGAACTAATTACTGTAGCACAAGCTTTGAGGATGGCTTTTTGTGAGTTAAATAGAGCAGCTTGTACTAGTGGGTTTGTATCAGCCTTCGGTCTTTTATTTCTTTTAAACAGTGTTAATTTGAGAACCTGAATGACTTTAAGGAACAAAAAATAAAGAGACCACAATCCTTGGGCAACACAGAACATTGTCCTCAGCAAAACTAGCAATTTTTTGGGCTGTCATCTTATGTGATGCGTTCTGAAATTTGTGCTGTGTTTTTGTTTTGGTTGTTTGGGTGGTTTTTCTGTTTTTTCTTTTAATGTTAACTACCTAAGAACAAAGTCAAGATGTGCAGTTTTTCATTTAATAAGTGCATGACGAAGTACTGATACACGCTTTTGCTTAAGCTGTAGACTTCCCATATTACTAGCAGTGCATTTCTAAACCTCACATTTGGGTGTATTCTATCTAGAGATGAGTTGCATAAGATGATCTGATAATGTATGCATTCATAAACAGATACATGTCTGGATATGTTTTGAAGGGTGTGAAAAGATACTCAGTTACAATGATGCAGATACTTGCATACATGAGACATGCCTGTTCTAATGCACCGAAGATTTAATGAAATTATTATTTTGTATTTTGTCACTTTCTTATACATCTCTAGTGCTGTCATGCCTCTCCTGTCTCATCTTGCGTGGCATGCAAATGGTCAATTTAAGCTGAGATGTCTGCCAGCTCTGTGTTGAGATCATGTCTTCCAAGAGGAAGAGAGAACTGTCAATGAAGTCACATTGTGGTTGCATTTGTATTACATAGTAGAGCCTTAAGGCTGCAATACAGTGCCGTATCTCTTCCTGAACATATGACCAAATAAACTTGTTCATTATTTTATGAGGGGTTTTTATCTGTTATGTTCTGTATCAATGTGATGTGCTGCTGCTTGACACATGTGGAAAAATTAACTTTTAAGGTGTATGTTGATTAACAGGAAAGATGTGTTCAAGGGAACAACTCAGGGATTCAGCTGGGATAGCTAGTGACCTGAATTGGTTTTTAACTTAAAAATGGACTCCTTGGTTCCTACCATGTTGTTCAGTCTGTCCTATTGCCTGTCTCGCTGCACAGCCTGGCTCAGCCTTTTGCTACCAGTGCTGCTTTTAAACCCTCAGGACATGAGAGAAAGTTGCCGAGCCAGCTGCCAACTGCCCACTGCTGCAGTGTGGGAAGCTCTTGCCACAGACCTTTGTGTTGCTTAGCAATGCAGATCTGACCATGCATTTCTCCACTGTGCTGGGGAGCAGGAGCAGCATTACTCCCAGGCCATGTGGGGAGAATGCATTTGTCAGGCTGCAAGGGTGGGAGGCTGTTGTGAGAAGGAGCTGAGTTGGGCAAAGGATTTTGTTTTTCCAATACTTTTTGCAAGTACAGTATAGCTTGAGAGATTAATGGCATTTCTTTATCCAGAGTGTGGTCTAGAAAACAAGAGGTAGGCCATTTTTTCTTAAGCAAAAAAGTGCTGTGACAGATTATTAATGACATTGGGAAATTTTTATTAGATACTTTTGTCATCTGTCATTGTAACAGTTATTGGGCTGCCCAAGCTGCTCTGACAATGTCATCAACAGCAGATAAGTTGTCATCCGATTAGCTTCATTTACTTTTGAAGCTCACATAATTGAGTGTCAGGGCTGTCAGGCTTTGTGGGTCTTCTGTTTTTCTGGGGTTTTTTTAGTTGCCAATGACCTGCCAATAAATTTGGAAACATGGTGGAGACAAACACTCTTACTGGGACGAAACTAGATGTTGTACCCTAAAGACTGAGGGACAGGCTCTTGAAAATATGGCTAGAAACTTCTTGTGTCTTCTCATTGTAAAATCCTAATGAAGAGACGGGAGGAACAACTTTTGTGAAACATCCTCTTTCTGTGCATGAGTTCAGTCTCTGAGTCCATGAAGAGGATAAATGACAACAAAAAAGGAATGTAAACAAATATGTTCTTGATTGCTTGCTGTTTTGATGGAAAAAACCCAACAAAAACAACTTACTTGCTGAACAGTAGTTTTCATCTTAACTGTGTGTGCCCAAGTGTTCTAGCCATCATTGCCTTTTTCTGTGGCAAATGAAAGTGGAAAGAAAATTCTTCAATGCTAACTAGTAAAGTGAGGTAATTTTAACAATGCAATATCAGCCCCATTTCTGTACTTTAGGTTCTGTTCAGTTTTAAAGTAAATGAAACCAGCCGTAGGACAGGCCTATGCATCTGTGTCCCCTGCAAAGTCAGTGATGTGTGACTACACTGAGGCCATGTTGGCTATTATATGTACATTGAATGTGCATTTTTTTGGCCAGTGACAAATTTTGGAAAGGCAAGATTTTAGGAAAGAGCTCTCAGGAGCTGCTGGCCAAATGTGGAATTAGAGCAATGTTCTGATAATGCAAGAAAAGTTCTTTCGGGTTGGACAAAGGATCAAACATGATCATTACTTGTTGCTCACAGCAGGTATCTAAGGAAGAAATATAAGAGCAGGAAAAGCCTGCAGTTAAGTGAGCATTTTTCAGGGCACCCTTCAGGCTTACAGAGGTTTGTGCAGTGTTAGTGCTTCTGTGGTCAGAGGCAGCAAGTTTTGTTTACTCTTATAGTTTGTTTTTCCATTATTTTGCCCAATCTGCTTTTAAGTCTGAATTTTACACAGTACGCACCATATCTCATTACAAGTGGTTCCATAGCTTGATTCCATATTGCGTAGTCAACCTGTTAGTTTTGATGTCTGCTCACTGTCCAAGGTGACTAGTTTTGGTGCTGAAAAAAACCCAACCTGTTACACATCTGTTCTTCGCATTTGTGAGTTAGAACTGCCTATGCCCTCACCTGTTTGCCTGTCTTATATGGAGGGTCTTGTCTGTTAAGTACTTTCTCATACATCTGTGTTTTCATACTTCATACATTATCACCTTTCTTTGTATCTTTTCAAGTTGGATTTTTTTCTATTTTTTTTCTTTGAGAGGATGACTCAAACTTTATTCTGTTTCTTGTTTTGTTCATAGATCCTTTCATAATAATCGTATTTTGCATCTTTTAGGAGTCTAGAAACTCACACTAGGGTGTTTTTTTTCCGCAATAGCATTTCTTTTCTAAGTCCTCATCTGAATTATTTATAAATGATTTATAAATGTTTCCAAATGATTTCATAAATAAGCATGTGCCCAACAATTCATCTCTGCAGGATGCCACTGGTGGTTTTCCCTTACAATGAGAATTGGCTGCCTGCACTTCTCCTGTGTCCTATCTTTTAAACAATTATTCATCTGAGAATGTGATTTTTCTCTTACCCTGTGGCAAGTTAGTTTTCTCAAGAGCCTTTGTTAAGGGACGTTGCCACATACCTTCTGTATGTGTTCTCAGTCCATATGGAAGTTTGCTTCTTAAAAAGACTATAATATTGGTGCTAAGATGTGGCTTCCCTTTACACAATTTCTGACTTTTCTTCAGCTGATCCGATTTCAAGCTGTCCTCTGCTGCTGCTTACAGTGTTTTGTAAACTAGCAAGCTGTTATTTCACTGCTGTAGATGTCATGGTTGTTCATAATATGGTTGTCCTCTAAAACTTGCAAATGTGTGCAGGCAGGTTGCAGTGTGGCTGTCTGTTTCCTCTAACTGTTTTACAGTACTGGTGCCATAGATAAAGACAACTGCGTTAGCTAAGAATATTGTTTGCATGGTACTGCTATCCATCAAACTGTTACAAGCGTGCCTATGAGTATCAGGAAAATTCACCATAAGCAGCTGTTGCATTATTAAAAAGAACAGAAGGCACTGTTTCCACTGAATTCTTCTCATCCAGTTTGTATTAGCTCATGTACAACACATTTAGGTCAGTTGTGCTCAGTGGCTTTCTTATGTTTTTCTGGACTGATGTTTAATTTTGTGGCATTATTAAACACACCTCATTTCTGTAACCTGTCTTATAGCGAGGTGAATATCTACATCAAATGGTACTGAAGAAATTAAGTCATATTAGAGTTCAAGGCTCAGGCTCCATTTGAGAATTTGTATTCTCTCTAAAGGCATCCTTTCCTGTTTTTCTCTTACAAACCAGATGGTTTGCTCTGAGGAAAGAAAAAAAAAATGTATTTGTTTCCCATTGGGAATCTTTAGAGTTATGTTTGTTTTGATTTGAGAATTATTTAGGTTGTGGGAATGCTATTCCTAAGTTTAAAATTGTTTCCTGTCATTCGGAATTAAGAACAGGGGTTTTGATAAGGAAATTAAATTAAGGCTGTGCTGTCTATTTTGGACTGTGTTAAAATATTAAGTAAACAGGCATAACAACTAAAGAAGGATTAGCATACTGAGTTCCAAACCTAAATATATTAAGGACGACTCCATGGGCATGTGTGCAAAGTGGGATGCAGATGCAAGTACTCTGCTATCAGATGAAGCCTGCAGGTGTATGAGGCAACTGTAATCCAGAAACAGTTCAACCACGTGAGTACAGCGCTGTGCTTGTGCCTAAAACACCAATATTGTTCACTCAAGTTTTGCACCATTCCAATGAAGTCTTACGGCTCCCACACTGGAATTGGCTCCCTTTCAGCTGTCTTAAAGAAAATACAGAATGTGGTCCGGACCAAAATGTGTGGAAGTAGCCCAAGCTGTTATCTAAAGGTAGAAAAGTTTATGTGACATGGCTGTTAGAGGTGTGGGGTTTGTGATGCTTTTCCTACTGCCTAGCTGACAAAGTAACTTAGCTTACAGTTATCTGTAAGAAATTGTATCTTTACTGTCTTGGAAAATCAGTACTGAGGTTGCTTCATACATAAGATTTCCACACTCAGGCCACATAACTCTGCTTGAGTCCAGGGTAACATCTCACTCTTATTTACTGTCAAATATTAATCTTGCTTTGCATGCAGCTGGGTTTAGCTGACTTGCTGCCTGTATTTAGGTTCTGCATACCTTTGAGCCATCATTCACAGATACTCTACCCATCAATCTTTCACATCCTGATTTCTCAAAATGGGGTTGCTCCAGATATGGGTATTTGGTTAGTTTTGATTGCTTCACGGGTGTAGCCAATTGCCATCACAATGCAGTTCTCACTTGTTATTCTTGCCTCCCTTCTGATACGCTTCTGTTCCCTCCTTTGTACTCAGTTTAATGCTGTGTCCTCTTACTCGTTCCTTTCCTACTCTGAAGCTTATCCTAATCTTTCCCTCATGACATTGCAGCCTTTCAGTTAATATTAAGTGTTAACCAGTAACTCAGATCATAGTTTCAGCATTAATCGCAATTACGGCTTTCACACAGTCCTCCTATCTACTGTAATTCAGTTTTGTGGTTGTGCTTAAAACCAAGATAACAAAAAATACAGAGAAGACAATTGGGTGGAAATGTAGGAAACTGAAACTGTCTGGAATTAGTATGTTAAGCCCTTCTCTAGTTTTGAGGACATTCAGGCTTTGTACTAGAGGGACTGCGTTCAACTGTTGCTTGTATGAATTTTAAATGTAGCTGAAGGGCTGTGTAAGATTTAGTTGGAGAGCAAAGTGAAGCAGTCAAGTGAGGAACAGAGAAGGGGAAGGTTTACTGTAGTATAAATTCATAGAGTTTTTAAATTTGGGTGGTAAGGATGTAGCTGTTTAAGCAGCAGTTTGTTGATTAATAACATCTACCTGCAGTTCCACTTCTTTAACAGAGACTGGCATACGCTTTGGTGCTTCATTTCCATTACTTCCTGTCGTGGTTTAAGCCCAGCCGGCAACTCAGCCACGCAGCTGCTCGCTCACTTTCCCCCCCCCCCCCCCCCCCCCCCCCCCCCCCTCCCCCCCTGCCGGGGGGGGG